>JAQFZW010001033.1:0-34957 GCA_034687055.1 Heteromurus nitidus | reverse complement strand
TGACTAAATATATCAAACCGTTGTAAAATGAAAGAGAAATAAAGTCGCTTTATCTACTTGCGAAATGCCTTCGTATACAAGATGTGGGAGGAATATAATAACGTGTGTATATAATTCTTATAGAAAAGTGAACATTGTGTTTTTGCGAGGAGAATATTGCACATAACAGTTGATATACAAAAAAAGTAATATAAAAAATCCAATAGGAGTAGTATAGTAGTTTTTCCTTCATCCCGGAGGTCCTTCTTCCACACAACTTTTCCAATTCAAGTGGTCACTCAACCGAAATGAGCTGAGGAAAGAAAAGGAAAGGCGAAAGGAGAATAAGAAAGGATAAAAAAGGAAAGACTCTCGGAATGAATAAGATCCCGGAGAATTTTCTTCTTCTTCTCTTTTTTTTCTTTTCTCTTCTTGTGCTAACGGCCGCCATATGAAAAGCGGTCTAAAGGAATTCATATTACCTAAGTGCATGCCCATAAAATACAAAATGGTCTTGAAAGCTCGTATTTGTCCAACTAAGACCTGAAAATATTTCATCACGGCCATCATCATGATTATCATGATTTTTCTTGCTAGAATTGCTCAGAAGAAGGCCGAAATAAAGTGGCGAAGGAAAACGAAAAGAAAAAAGGGGAAAAGTAACCAAGCAGAATATATAAAAATAAAGGGAAAGGGGTAAAGAGAAGAAGAAAGAGGAAAGTTGCAAAAATATATATGAAGAGTGGGAGAGAAAGATCTGCTCAACAAAAAAAAATCTTCTTTTTTTCGCTTGGAAAATCGTTCCAAGTGAAACACACATATAAATGTTATCATTATTATTATACTATTGAAATGAAAAGAAAGAATGAGTAAGTTCACGTTTTTTTAAAGATGTGCATATTATCATCACATGATGGTTTGTTTTCTCCCTTGCTTTCTCCATATTATTATTATTCACATTCTCTCGCATTCATATTTTTTTTTCCTCGAGAGAAGAGGAGAGAAACTGCTGGTGCATGCCTTTGCCTTAGCGAAGAGAGAGAAGTTTGAGGAGGAATAACTGAACCAGATAGAACAACATATATATTATATTATAATGTTCGGTTCCCTCTTTTAACTACAAAAATATCATCCAATGTTCCAGATTTTTGTCAAGAAACGACACTTACTCGAATATTATATTATATGCGGCGGCGGCGGCGCAGCGACTGTGGTGACACGGTTACCGACTACCGACTGCAAACCGACTTCAAAAAAAATGTATACTGGTTTTGGTGGAACAGGATTCGATGTGTACTCAAGTAGATTTTTTTCTTATTTTAAAGTGTTACGGTTGTGTTTTCTATAATATGTATGCATACGTAATGCGCTTTCGCTAAAGAAATATAGACATAGTTGGTAACTTTGTAGAAGGGACAATTTATAAGAAAAGATTATATGCATGTAGTTTTCA
Source organism: Heteromurus nitidus (assembly GCA_034687055.1). Classification (NCBI taxonomy): domain Eukaryota; kingdom Metazoa; phylum Arthropoda; class Collembola; order Entomobryomorpha; family Entomobryidae; genus Heteromurus; species Heteromurus nitidus. Next base: position 33,525 of record JAQFZW010001033.1, on the reverse strand, counting down.
TCCAATTTCCCTTCCATTTCTCATCTCATGCGGGATTCGTTTTTATATAGGGCACCCAAGTTACTCTGAGCAATATATCTTTCTTGAAGAGGAAAGAAAAAAAAATGGAAGAAAAGTCAACTGTAGCGGAGAAAGTTTTTTTTTCGCGTGTGCCATCTTACATACCCTCTATAATAGGAAAGTATAAAGGCAAGTAAAAATCAGCACTTGCAGCGTCGCGGAAAACTAGACGTGGAGAAAGCAGAGAGACGGTTATACATATGCGTTATACTCGAGGCGAGGAAAATGCAGTATTTGTTGAATAAACTCAGGAGTCGTAAAGGAAACCAAAACTTGAACGAACAAGTTCACATGCTTGGTGAAAGTGACAATGAAGATGAAATGTTCGCCTGGCTCCTCCGACGGTGAAGCATAACTATGGTTGTGGAGAAAAAAGCACGAACCTGAGGGCCGACACGCAAAAAATTAGAATTTTTTCCTCTTTTCTTACTAACGAGAAAAAATCTTGTAATATATTACTTGGAATAAAAGTGTAACTCGAGAGAGAGAAAGCAAAAAAAGTGTGTAACCTTTGAGTTGTAATCTTCTCCTTAAACTTCGCGGAGCTCATATTATTCATATTAGCCAACCGGTGACATATTTTCTCTCCTTTCAACCTGAGAAAAATGCTCTATTTGCTGATGAAAGGAGAAAGAAGTTATTCCCTGTTTTAACTTAAAAAGGACTGATTAATCAAATGTGGTACGGTCCGCGTATATATCAGTATTATATGTGAGAAGTACACTTGACACCAAAACTATATGAGGAAAAATACACATCATTATTTTTGCCGATCATGCACATGACATATCACGTATAAAATGTATCTGCCCCAAATATAACTTTACAATGGGCAAATTTTGATGCTCAAACCTAAAGGATGTATACTGGTATTGGCAGAAAAAATGCGAAAAAATTGCAAAAATCATTCCAGTCTTGAATAGGATAAGCGAAAGTTGTAGAGCTGCGTAATGGCAGCTTAGGTATATTCGATCTTTCTGGAGAGAGGAGAGTGAGAGAGCTGTTCCGAATGCTGTACAACGACAAGTGGGAATAATAACGACCACTAACAAGTGCAATATGCATACATATTGTATTAGTTTGGCTGGGGGTACGGAATGGATGCATGCACAATGTGGGACGTCGTTGATGTGGATTCCATTCTTCCTTATGAAGCTCATATTTCACTCAAAAATAGTAATTAGTCTAAGCCTCTTCCTTTGGCCCCTCCTTCCTTCCTCTTCTCCAGGCTACCGCACAGCACACACACACATTCAATATTACTCCAGCATTTTTCGAAGCATATTCTCTCTCCCTTTTATTATACTCAGTCGGGCCGGAAAACTAGTTACTCTCAGCCTGTTTTTTTCCATTTTCGCATTTCATGAATTCATCCAAAAAATTCCAAAAAACGGCTCACAAAAGGGAGTCTAATAACTTATGGTGCGCTTAGCTGAGTTCATATGCCACATCGAAATAAATATGATTTTTTACTTGAGCTGGCCAGAACGAGAGGGAGCAGTGCCGCTTGCTTACTCTGCTTTCTCTTTCTCTCTCTCTTCCCCCCGTTTGGACTCTCACACGTAGGTGATATTTTCTGTTTGAGCTGGAAAGTCTGTAGAGAACAAACCTTTACTACTTCTCTACATTTATATTCCTTCACTGCCATCGTTTATGTATTTGTCGTTTCCTCCGCCTGTTTTATTAGAAGAATATTTTCCTTGTGACGCTGATTTTTCCTCATTCCTCCTCCTTTATTATGACTAGTTTCCCCATATCTCAAATAAATGAATCCAGTCAAGCGCATTAGAGGCTTTCATTTACTCCACGTCGAACAATAATAGCCTCTGTTTAGGCGATGCCATATGTCTAAGCCAGTTTTCTGAGGAAGATGATGACGGTGACGGTGGTGGCTGATGACAGTTTTACTGAAGTGAAATAGGAAGTCTAAACCGGAAAAAATATGTTGTGTTTTTCAACTTGAACACTCATATTCCCATCCATCATTTTCCGACGTAATAAGCATAGCTAATTGCACTGAAAATTACACCACTAACTAGCGTTCTAACCTTGAGATTCCAATGAAACTAGGGCGTTAAGTATGAGCTCGTTAGGTGGTGAAAGGGAATACGGTATCACACATAACAAATAACGCTCTACAACCATACACCAGCAGTGCCAGTGAGATGTCCCCATTGGATGATTTTACATCGTTTTAATAACCCACTGCGCATAATAAGTAGAGCAACGCACATTACAGGCGGGAGAGAGGAAGTGTAATAATATGCTAGTATTTATTAGAGAAAATTTTAGAGAAAAACTGAGGAGGAGAATGCACACTTTCATCACAGGATCATTCCCGTATATTTCCCAAGGACAAAAGTATTATCTTTTTGAACGTCGAGCATAAAGCTCTATTGTTATTTTTTTGCTAGAGAAGAAGAGAGATATCCACATGTGCGAGCCCATACGTTCTCTAGGGTTCCTCTCTGTAGGAATTTCTTATTAAAATATGCATGCATGTAATCAAGCCCATATTCATAACGGAGAAGTACCTTCAAAAAAAAGTAAAAACTATCTCTGTGAGGTAATCACCTTGTATAGTATTTGTAGGTTGGCAAAAGGTATACATAATGCACATGGAGGAGATGCGAGTTTTTTTTCTTGTTTCGATGATGGGCTTTTTCACCACTCGCTCATGTCTTTACACTCGCTTGTTTCCCTGCAATATGTACGCGTAACCTCATTTTCCTCCTCTTTCTCACAGCGCTTCATTGTTCCTTTAATATTATGCATTCCATAATTTGTGTGTGTGTATACGACGAAGACGAAGCAGAAGAGAGTGGCAATAGTCATCTGAATCTTGATTGCAGTGCAAGATTCGCAAATGGGGCCCGTAATATTTTTTACGCTCGTAAATGGGTTTGGAAATGTGGAAATAAATAACTACGAGACGATATCATTTCATTCCCTTTTTCTTTTCATCCATTTTTCGGCTTGGCTTACTTTCTTGTTTTAAAGGGAGGAAAAATAAAGTTTAAAAAAGAAGAAGAAGAAAGCACCATTGGACAGATAGTGAGCATAGAAAGTGAAGAGAGATAGGGTCGTAGTCTATGTGTACACATATTTTTTTAGAATATTGCACTGAGACGATGGGAAATGTGGAGAAAACGTGCGAAACAGGACGGAGCCGCCACAACTGCTATTTTGTTCGCTTCCACCGGTATATATTGCACCGCGCCTTACTCCTTCTCTCCTTGGTGCTAGCGGAGAAATTGTGAAATGTTGAAATAGCTGCGTTGGGAAATGGAAATGGCTTCTGCTTCTCTCATTTTTAAAGGATGAAGGAATGTGTGATGAGACGATTTGTAGTACACACACTAATGTGGAAAGCATTGCATTTTGAGGCTATAAGAATACCTACATATATTGGCTACTGCTGCTCCGAAAAAAAGGAAAAGCATTTCCAGTTATCTTATTTCACTCTCTTGTTTTGTCTAGTTCTACTTTTTCTGTAGAGTTTTTTTTTGTAATAGGAGAAAGAAAGTGTGCTGCTGTAGTTAAATATATAGTGTTGGGGCAATAATAATAGCAATAATAATAATCACTTGAGGCAGGCAACCATACACTTTTTTGTTCTACCATCGCATTTACCCACAAATATCCATGAAATATACGAAATGAAGAGAGAGTGAGAGAGAGTGAAAGAGAAAAGAGCTGAAGAAAAACCTTGTGAATGTAATGGATTCGCATATGCAAACCTGTTTCCTTGTGGGTTCCTCGTTCCACTCATCTATAACTTTTTCTTCTTCCCTCTCTCCTCGTTTGTATGCAGATTATAATGAAAATGTAATAATACAAATACACGTTTCCGCTAGTTCCCATCCACGTTGATATCTCACGCTTTTTGACATTATCTCAAGCTTTCCACTTTAAGAACTCTCATGTCGTGCATTTACTCCTGCAGGACTACAACCACCGTCGTTGCCAGTGTGCCTCTTTTTATTACAATATACCCGATGACTATTACTTCCATATTTTCTCCTTTTGTTGCAAAAGTCACTATCGCGCGAAATGAATGGTGGCAAAGTGTCTAGAAGTTGAGAGAAGAAGAAGAAAAAAATATATATAAAAGTTGAAGTCGTTTCTTGGTAAATACTATCACTCACTCCATCCAACATTTTCTTCCAACTTTTTATGACTTTCACTGATTGAGATGAAAACAGACCACAAGTTGGATTTTAATGAAGGAAAATCGTCCATCTTCCATACAAAAAAGTCTTGCCACAAGTAACTAACTAATTCTTTGCCTCTCTCTCCTATTCTCTCTACTGATATACGCGAAAGTGTGCTATGCTATATGTATGCAGATAAATGTGATTAAAAAGTAGGTATCAAAGGAATAAAAAAAGTAGGAAAAGTACAGGGAAATAAGGGAACATTAGTAGAAAAAAGTTATCTGAGAACGGAGCAGGTGTCGGATTCCCTTTTTCCTGGTCTCATTTTGTGGAAGCATCATAATAAATCTTCACTCTTCCGCTTCCGAGTCTATTGGGAGAAATAAGTGCGTGTGTGCATTTGTATTGGTGGATGGTAGAGTAGAACAAACGTGACTTTCACACGCACAAACAATACAACTGCAATTATACGCTGGGTATATACATAATATGCATATATTCCTTGTGGCTATATACTCAGTTTCCCACTTTTAAATAGTAAATGACAAAATGTGAGAGAGCTGATACAAAGTCCTCTCTCTCTCTCTTCTTTCATTGTACACAAAATTTTCTCCGCACTTTTGCTCTTTTACTTTTTAACACAATAAACTTTTACTTGGGTTGTCCAACGCGAGCGCGAGAGAGAGAATGAAACGAGGGTAAAAGACTTTCGTGGAGGAATACAAGAGACTTGCCACTTTTCTCCTATATATTTTGCCTCAGTGGAAGGGAAAAGCGGTTCAAATTAGCGCATCAAAAATTTAACATTAAACTTCCATTTACGGCTTAATTTCTCACTGGGATTTTAATGCAGCTTGAGGGTTTTTATGTGGGAAAGTATTTAATGAAAGTTCTATGAAACTCTGAATTCCTCCATGCCTTTTCCCCCTGTCTGATTTCTCACCAAAATTTGTGGAGAGAGATGTCTAACTGGGAACACTGGCAGTGTGTTTTTGTATATATGTCTGCTGCTTTGTTAATTCCATGAATTCGCAACTTTATACTATATTCAAACCTATATGTCTTTCCACAAATACACAAAATATCGTTCTCGGAAAAGAGGACAAATTAGGATAAGTGAATCCAGCGCAGCCTAAATTGGACCTACGGAAAAAAGACTACGACTTTTATATTGCAATGCAGTGCCGTCATGGACGACATGGTTTATTGCAGGTGTAATAGCTCGGCCATTAAATGGCAAAAAAAATCTTTCTCCATTCAAAATGTAGGTTACAAAAAGATGCAAATCGAAATTAAAAAAGGACATAAATATCACTGAGAAACTAATGTGATGGGGGTAGGAACGTATATCACATTATGCATGCATACTTCAACTCTTCTACGCTGCCTTGTCATTTCCATCCGCTACTCCAATCCCAGCAGTGCATATATTTTCTCAGCGAAAATCCATGAAACTCTACTACTATTTTACTATTGCTACTTTTGCTGTATGTTTTTGTCCCACAAATTTGAATTACTCCAATGTGAAATGCTACCAGGGTATATTTTTTTGCCAACATCGCGCATCCCGGAGAATCCGAGACTTTGACCTGTTCTTTTTACCCCTTACGGTTTGCTCGGAATTATGAGACAAGTTGTAATATATAGCCACGTCCTGGCGAAGGACAAAAACGAATAATATATTGTGCATAATAGGGAGAGCTAAAGAAAAGCACTACGTCATCATGATCGTCGTTATTATGATTATTATTATTATCTCTCGTCTTCTCTCTCTCTCTTTCGCCCCCTCTCTCTCGCTCTCCCGATAAAACTTACCTTTTAGCGAGAAACGCATTAGATTTCATGAAATGTTACACTAGGCGAGAGTGGATAGCATGAAGGAAGGGACGAATGGGCATAATGTTTTATGTCGAGTTGAACAAGTTATCATTGTAATAGCTTTGCCACAAGATCAATGATATATGTTTGATGACCTTAATAAAGGTCACAGCATGAAAATCTAACAAGAGCCCGCCCGCCTATGTGTGCTCTCGCTGCATGAGCATGAATTTGTACCTTTTCAATGAGAACACACACACATGGCACACAATCTGTAAGATAGAGGAGAAAGTATAAGCATGATTCATTTTATCTTGAAGATCCACATAGAAAAATAGCTCCCTGTATAGATAAACAAATATCTTTTTTCTTCTACTGCTTATATCGCTCCAGCTCCAACCATCCGTGATTTTCTCTTAGATTGCATTTACGCAATTCGACATGAGAGAAAAAAGTGGAAAGAGCTCCGAGAGAGAGAGAGAGAGAGAGAGTCTTGTTTATCATAATATACGCATCTAATCTTGCACGTTATCTCCAACAAAATATCTATGGAGTTTGACCAAAGGGAGTGTTTCGTTAGTACCTAAATATAGCTTTCCGGAAGAGGGGGAGGTGCACACAAAAAAGATTATATATAAAAATCATTTTCATTCCCATCTTGACTTTTCTCCTTTTATTTGAAGAAACGACGGAGTGGAATGGACGTCTCTTCTACCCTACGCGGCCTATGAAAGTCTTAGAAACATCAATCTGCTCCAGCTCTCCTTTCTTTTCCCATTCGCCCCTTTTTGGTCGGAGTTAATGGAAGGAAATGTTTTGCTAGTTGTATGGATGGACATTCGCATCACTCTTGGCGTACCACTCATAATTCATAATAAAAAGTGAAAGGAGGGTGGGTGGTAGTGAATGTGTGGTGGTGGGCTATGCTGGACTGGATAGATTATTTTCTGCGATATGTATTTATTTTTGTGATACATGCAAAAAGGATCTTAGATATCAATAATATTATGGAATCTACTCAAGTCCATTCACTCAACTTTCATGTGAGTAGTGTGGCGACGAGACGAGACATGCACGTTCGTGCATGCAAGATCTTCTTCTCAGGAACGATTTTCGGTGAAATCTGGAATATACTTTCGGAGGGTATTTGAGAAGATTTATATCACATTTAGAGATAACCACGAATGACAAATGTGATGTGTGCCGTTGTGGAAATCGATGTTATGCGTAGTTGAATGAAGCCTGTTCCGTTGCTTGTCATCCTAAACTCGACTTTATTTTCTATATCAATATTTGGAAAATATCGAAGAAATATGCTTCTGCTGAGGACCTAATTTTTTCTTATCGAGACTGGGTGCGAACATCATAAATCTGATATATTTTTCCTCAGAAATGTACATAGCTCATGACAGTATCCACGTAGATGTTCTTGGAATGCTCACACAAACAAAACTGTGCAGCTTTCTCATAATGGTGAACAATCAGTAATGCGCATAATGGTTATTACTACGTATTGATTCTCCAGACAACTCTCAGAGGGACATGTGAAAAGAGTATAACTTTTTTTACCTGTAAGTTGTTGATGAACCATGTAATATTTGCGGCTGGTCGAGTAGGTCCAAATGAGCAATTAGCTCTAATTCTCTCTCCAACTTCGTACCGTGTCTTCGCCAACTCGATCAACGGCGTGTTCGTTGTAAACTCTGGAAAAAGAAGAAGGAAAACTCATGTCATACTTTTACTATATGTTAGCAACCGACAACCGACTCAAAGAATGCGACGAAAACTTCAAGTGAGAAAAGTGTAATAAGTAAAATGCAGAGTTTGAGAAGAAGAAAGTGTAGGAAATGAAAGGGATGAGGTTGAGAATAAAACTAGTAACGAATAATTGAGACTACTATTAGTTCATTTCTGAAGATAGGGAAAAGGAAGAATCATCACCGACTTTTTCCGTTGTTGTATGACAGAAAGGGAAGAGTGGAAAACGCATTGAAGCATATAACACAACCAGCAGCGAACATCGAATCACCAAACCACCTACCACCCGCTGTGCACACATATTCGCGAGAAAATGTTCGGAATTGTGAGGACGCTTGTCCTGTTACAATCGCCACCACCACCATCATCGTTTTCATCAAAGCCACACGAGAGAGAGAGAGAGAGAGAGCAAAAAACTTTTTAATAGAAACCATCCTCTCTCTCTCTCTGCGACTACTAACCAACAACTTTGGCGAAGACCCTTTTATGTGAAGAGAGGAAAAACAGTTTCAGCTCAGTTGACTCGTCCCAACTGCAGCGTACATATATACCTCCTCCACTTTCACTTGAGTCTTGAGCCAACGAAACGACGTCACTACTTGAAGACTTTTTTTTACTGCTCTTTCACCATTCTTTTTAATACATATTGTTCGACTCACTTCTCTCTTCGAATGTAATGTAATAATAGGAGTGAATTTAGCGAAGCGTAATGTCACAAAATGTGCTTTCCTCTTTAAGCCCGTTCCTTTTCTTGTTAATTGTAATGAGCCTTTCCTTTTTCCTCCTCTTTTCTCAGCTTTCTTCTTCTTCTCCAAAATATCTAACTGCTCACATATGGGTTTTTCAGCAGAGAGAAAGTGGCATAGGATATTGTTAGCTGTGGATATGTGGAGGCTTCCCCTTCTCTCAAGTTTTCCTGTCCTTCTTCCGGTCTGTTCCCCTACTTTAATTTGACTCACCTTTCCCTTTTTACATGGTGCTTTCATTTTGCCTAATTTCTTATTGAGCACCACCATCATCAAGAGGGTTTAATGACGGAACATTCCCGAGAAAAGTGCTGACGGTCCTAAACTTCTTTTTTCCTAATTTCCAAATGGTCGAAATAAGAACACATCCAGTTGTTCATGAATATGTTCGATTTGATATGTCAGTTATGAATCTTTAGGTAAAAGCATATAAGAGTTTCAATATGGCCCTTGTGGAAGTTGAAGGAGAAAGTAGGAGAGCCATATTACTTTCTCAATTAAACTGTCTGGTTTCATGTATCCGAGTTTTCAACAAGCTGTGCGCCTCGTTTGTACAAGTAGTGTCAAGTGTCATAAAGTAAACGCTACTTTTAATCGAGCTGTCTTTTGCAATTTCAAAGACCCACATTTGCAATGCTACTTTTATACAGAGTCAATTCATGCCTTGATAACAACGAATGTTGTCCATTTTTATTCGCTCAAAATAAAACTACTTTTGACAAAATCGAAACTCTAGTTTCAGGCAAATTGCTTTTGCAATTGAAGGAAGGAATATACTTTCTGTTCAGTTTTCTCACAGGCAAACTGTACGTATATAGTTATTGTGAGTTTAAGTCACATTAGAAATTTTATCCGAATATCTGTGCATTGAAATGGAAATATTCACTTATAGCATTCATAGTGATGGATCATATATGTAGTTCTACGCATTGTATAAAAGTTTCAATTCATTCAAAACCGACAGAGTAGAAGAAAATGCATAAATGGGCCTATTTGTATACCCTTAGGTATACGTATGCATATCGATAAATTCGACAACGGTAGGATTGTGCAAATAGCCGATAATATAACATTTTTTGGCCATTAATGGTGTAATGTAGTATAGATCAGAGAGAGCACATTTATTTCACAAAACGGAAGACAGCCGACAAGACGGAACCAAATCAGGGCAGCAAAAAAGAAAATCTTCAGCAGTCACAATGTCTGGAAAGTTCTGTTGGTCTGATTGGCTCAATTCTTATTTCACAGTGTATGGATGGAGCTGCGTATGTCGATAAAAAATTTGTTAGCTCATTTGTGTTTAGGAATGTTACGAATATTTTTTGCATACTAGGAATCCAGTTCATTTAGCTTCACATGACGCCTACACAGGCTTTTGTACCAACGTATCGGTAAGAATTGAGAATTGAGAATTGAAAAGGTTTGAGAATTTCACACTTCATCGTCAATCGTCACAATTGCATTAATAAACTATGAACCTCAGCTCAACTATGATGCACTTAAAAGTCGCAAAATGTTATTATAATAGCACGTATAAACAAATTGAAGTACAGATTTGAGAAATAGTCTTGACAATTTTGAGTGAGAAGTAATTTTGATCGATTCAAAACCATAAAAGTCTAGTTCGTAGTAACGTCAAAGTATACAAGGGAATTTACAGGTGTTGTACGTAGCGTGTACTTGTAATAATGGAAGAAATAATGTTCTTGCATTATATAGAAACTTAAGTGATATAAAGCGAAGAGTCGCTTAGCGTATCAAGTGAAATCCTGAGGAGATACCGTTAATGGATTAATTTTTTGTCAAAATTGCAAGTCTTCTTTGCTTGATTATTATAAGGTTTCCGCTTTTCCTTCAGATCCTTTGATGTTGGTTATACTTCAAATATTTCTCACCAGAGACTTCCTTTCACATCAGAGGAGCATAAGTATGTATACACACACCTCTCTGAAGACACCTTGAAACGGTGCCTTGATTCCCAATAAAGAAAGTGTTTGCTCAGCAACATAGGTGCCAAAACATGTTTATAAGGACGAGGAAGAAACGGGGAGGTGAATGAGCTATACTTGAGAGCAATCAAGATAATCAATTCAATTCAGAGTATTAAGTAATTGGCCCACATTTCTGATATTGTAAAGCACAAAATGGAGTGCTTTAATTTACCATGACGTACTCTGCGTCCTACGTACATATTCCACGAACTCACGAACCCATATTCCAATGTGATGTAAGCTTTTACCATTCACCATGCACTAATACCTCCATCTTCATGTGTAACACTTCTGCATTATCGATGAATCTGTATTCTATGCATGCTTCAAAATGGGGGCAAAGTGGTGAACCGACTCTACGTGCAAAGCGAACACAGGGCACACACACACTCTCTCTCTCTCTCAAACGAAACAATTTTTTTCTGGAGTGTGAATACGCGAATGTTGTGGCAAATGGTGGTGGTAGATTTACATTGGAAACAGTTGTGATACAAGAGAGAGAGAGAGAGAGATGGATGTTTATTCAGCAAAGTGAAAGCCGCACACAAGGGTTATGGAAAAAGAAACGGAAAAGGAATAAAAAATAGTTCTTCACCGTTCCTCATGCATTATTATATCATGTTTGGAAAAAAGACGTTTTCGCATGCAGTTAACATCGCATAACTAGTGAACTACCTCGGGCAAGTGAAAATATATAGGACAAGTGTGTATGTGTGTGTGGCGTGGTATGGTATGGTATTAGCATGGATCTCATTGCTTCCCTTTTCCCCTTTTACCCAGTTACACAATACTTAAACTATAATAATAACTTGAGGAAGCCATAATAATGCACTTCATCTCGAAACACCATTATACGCTCCTCTTGTCCGTTGCGTGCCTTTCATCTTTTTCTCTCGCCATTTCCATCATGCATTATAGATAAAGAGGGCCTCTAGTTTTCGCCTTCGCGTATAAACTTCCTTAAGAAAAGTAGATAGTTCGACAGGCCGTCATCATAATAATAGTGGAGAGTGAACCTCATCTTCTCTCAACACACCATCATTGTGTGCAAAATCTTCTCACAGATTGAGACGGAGGCGGACATGAGAAGACGAAGAAAAAATATATGTATCCCAAAAAAAAATTCACTGCAGCACACTGCAGTTATTTACTATCACGCATTCAGCAACGGTGATAGTAGTATAGTGTGTTGCATTACTTACTTAGTTCGCTTATGTAAATCGCTCCTTTGCCATGATAATAATAGCCAGCGATAATACCTAAATAATAACACACATAAATTAACAAAGTGGTACAATATCTTGGGAGTATATGGCACAAGAGGGAACTGTGCCACAGGGGAAAGTGTGTATCTTCCGTTTTGCAGTTTTTCACAATTTAAAATGTGCGATACGGCTTGGTAATGTCACTTGATAATGGTGTATACATTACTTCAAGACTCGAGCTCATCTTTCATTGTGTAAAAATTGCATGCTTCGCTGCGAAAGGAAACTAGCTGAGTTTATAAAAACTCCAGAAAAATGTGTCATGCACAAACAACACACAACAACACGGCTATATACTTTCTTTAAACTCTGGAGAGAGAATGCGTATACATACATATACATCCTTTTTGAAGAATATTTTTAACGAATTGTGAAACACAATTCATGCCAGCGTGCTAGTGTCATCATCTTAAAAATGCAGCTTCGGAGAGAAGGGAAAACTACATATTCACATTCTTTTTTATGCTCCTCTATTGTGTATCCCCTCACCGCAGGTTTTCTCTCTCTCTTCTTCTTCTTCGCCTTGGCTTGGGAGAAAAGAAAAACTACCTTTTGAGAATCCTAAATCTGTCTCCTTCACTTAAACACATTGTAGCAAGGCACACATTTCCCCCTTGAAGGCATTGTCTGCCTTTGCCACTGTCAACTTCAGAAGAAGAGGTCGATAGTTGAGATGATGTATTGCCTGTATTTAATATATGACTATCTGTGTTATTACATAAACCAAGGATGTGTGTGTGTATACCGCTCCTAATACAGTGGGGTGGTGCGACACACAGAGAGAAAACGAGAGAATGACAAAAGGAAGAGAGATATTTTTCGCTGAGCTATTGCTACACACTCTGCATCAAACAAGCGAGTATGTGTGGCGTGTGGATGCGAACCAAAACTTATACCGGCGCTACACCCAAAACCCAAAGCATATTTTCCTCTTCCGAAGCTTTTTTTTTACTAGATCACACTCTCCTCATTCTCATCGCATCTACTCGAAACTCAACGTAGCAGCGACGACGACCAGCGCAGTGGAAGTCTTCATTGCTGTCATCAAAAGATATTGCTATCACTCTCGTTATAGACATTTGAATATCTATCTCGGAGTAAGTTATGATGGGAAGAAAATCCGACAGGATGTTATGAGGTGGTAAGGTGACTGTTTTCACTCTGTCTGCGTGACTTGCTTCCACCGACTTTTATATTCAACTCGAAGCTCTCATTCATTTAGAGAGGATGTTAGAGAGGAGAGAGCACATACACGCTCACGCAGTCAGTCAACTCACTTTTTTGAGGATCAAAATGAGCACTGTCAGCTGGTCTCTAATGTAATGTCAAAATGCTTCCTTCATTGACACTCGCTTCCGCCACTGGCCTAATATCTACCCGAGTGAGTAAAATGTGAATACGGCGAGGGGAGCATATCCTGTGAAAACCGTGGAGAAAGTTGGAGGTGATGAAGGAAAAGTACTGCGGAAAATGTGCAAATGTCATGTAATATATACGAGAGAGAGAGAGGGAGGGAGGACGTCGATGGTAATAATATTTTCCCGTTTGTCATCACTATAATGGAGGTAAATTTTTTTCTTCAAGATTCTTTTCTTCCTAGACTTTCCCTGCTCGTTAGAGATAACTCTGATTTCCCTCCGTAATAATACGTCCATCATGAACCGCAAACGAGAGAAGAGTGTATAACTGCTGCCTTCAGCTATTTACACCGGTGGTAACATTCCGTCATTGTCATCACCGCATATGGAAGGGATATGACGTGTGCGTATTCGAAAAACTTTTAAATCTTGTTGAAAGTTATCAAGAGATTTTTGTGGGAATAAAAAGCATGCATACAAAAAAACTTTGTCACTTTCAGGGGAATAATGTGCTACAGATATATGCTGCGAAGTTGTGAATTCGTCGGAAAAGTTATGTGTGGTTGCATACCTTGAAAATTTGAGTATATTACGGTACCTATCTGAACATTAAATCCTTTGTGCTATCTTCCTTCTTATGGTAGTAACATGTGCATTTATATACGAAGAAAATATTTCATGAAGACTCTCCAAAATAAGGTTCTGAGTAGAGTACTTAATCATAGAAAGTGACATGTATTCCCTTTCCGTCAAGCAGCGAGATCTTGTCCTCTATACCCTAACATCATCATCTTTCCAGGTTACTCACCATCCAATCAGCTACACTACATCGAACTTGTCATGTATGATCACCGGGTGAAGGAAAACGGCACAAATTCAGAGACTGCTCGCAATGCGTGCACACATATACACACTTTTATATGTAAAAGTATCACACATCCTACTTTAGGGAGTTGAGCAATATCTCAAAGTGTGTTTGCGTGCCAAAGTGGTCCATTTCCAAAATTCCTGCTTTTCCCGTAACAAACTTTTTAGCCACCTTGTATCGCGCGACATAATGTTACCATCTTTTACTCTGTTGAGCTTCTCTCTACTACCATTTCCGGAATAAGCTTAAGGTTTTACATTTACGCCCACATTACCCCCAGTGGGGCTTCCTCCTTTTCTTCAACTCATCCTCACTCAGCTCACCTTTCGAGAAAGTCTACAGAATATAATAGAATACGTACATGTAACTTTTTTCCTTTCATAAGTTCATGTATATAGGTAGTCTCCTTTGGTAAAGTGTTTCGCAAGATGAATTTGTAAGAGCACACTTTTGCATAATACTAGGAAACAGAAAGTTTCCCATAATATTTAGATGTGTCAATGAGGAAATCATAAATACGTACTTTCTCTCAACTCAGATATGTTTACATGATGTTCTAGGATTTATATATGGAAATGTATGGGAATACAAGGATGTTGAGAATAATAGATAGTGATACCATATATTTACTTCCATTGAACTTTGAACTTACCTACTACAGTCATTTGAGCTGAGACAACATCAGTTTCGAATTCAGGAGCATCTGCTGATACTTCACATTTGTAATTTCCTGTCTGCTCGTGGCGGACGGAAAGAAGCATCACCTTGTGTTCATTGGATTTGGATATCTGAAATAGAGAGAGAGAGAGAGAAAGAGAGAATAAAAACATTGGAGAAAACACATTTTTATTACCAAATTTACTGACATCTTTTACTACCACATCAAGGTTGTTGCAAGCAATAACACACATTAAAGAAAAGACGAAAAAAGCATTATTACTTGATAGCATATTGTACTAAAATATCATATTTATTTCTCTCTGAGAATTGAGCTCAATCCTTTTCAGAGTAACAAGCACGACTCGAGTCTATAGTACATGGATACTCGTAATAAAACCCCTTTCCCCTTCGTTTGCGTAATAAATAACGTGAAAAAGTTGTAATGGAAGCCAATTACTTTGCGAGCTAACAATAAATAATATGAAGGGAGTATATAATTCTTTTTTAGGGGAACAATAAGGGCCCAACTGACAAGATCTTGTTGTGTGTGTGTATTAGTAACAAGAGATGTGTTTGTTTTGTACTATGCACTTACATCAACATCAACCCCCATCGTCGAGAAGGTTTGAATGGGTGGAACCTCTTTGGGGATGTATCTGTAAAACTCCTCTCCATCCAGGTACCATTTCACAGTGTATAAGGATTCCCCATGGTCCAAGTCGTAGAGACAGGTGAGGGGAACATCTTGATTAATGGTGACTGCCGCCGGAACAGAGATTTGTACATTCTTAAGCGGCTCAACTCCTGAAAGGAAAAGGAACAAGAAGAGAAAACAGTGTTAGACACGACGGGATGAAGATGCTTACTTTCTAATAATAGCGGAATAAGAAGAATAGGCAGCAAGCTAATTAATTAGTGATAGTAATTAATGTCAATATTGAATTTCCTCCTCTTCTCCCACCGTTCCTGTCTGGATTTTTTTCTTTTGAAAAGGCATGAGGTAAATAATACATGCAACCTGTTATTTGTGAAGTGAAGGAAGGAAGGAGTATATAGCTTTTATTATATGACTTGTGCGGTCTTCAATTAGCGGCTGCACTCTCTCTCCTTCCTTTTCATTTGAAGAGTGTATTGTAATTTGTAATATCCTGGGAAGGTGCAACCCGCTACCCCTTTCCCACATGTATATGCCTTTTGTTGGTAGCAAATTTTACCACAATGTTTAATAAAGAGATTTTCTTTTCGTAGCCACTGATTAATTTTATCGGAGAGCCATTTTCTCCGCAATTCCGTGGCACATAACGCGTCGAGGTCTACTAATCGTAAAAGCAGTCCCATATTTTGTAATTTTCCAACTTCCCCATTCATCATCACATTCAAGATTAAATTAAATTCGAGATTAAATCATATTTCATTCCATATTTAAAAGCATAAGAGAAATTTGTATCTGTGTGTCCGCCGCGAGCATCTTCATTTACTTATGCTTACACATAATGAAAGAAGTACACCCCAAATTATGAGTATGTTGTTTAGTTAAAAGATTTCTCTTGTAGCGCGTGATGTTTGTGAATTTATCACAAAAGATTCAATTTAAATGTACATTACAAAGTGTTTCCGGCAATTTAAATCTTTTCCCAAATACGGATCAAGATCGAGATAAAGCACTCATCAGATCCCTCATCCTCCTTCCTCCACCGTGCAAAATGCGTGTTCTCACTTCACTTCTATGAGATTGTTCACGCAAAACTCTGTCAAATTAGTTCGTAATAAGGTTAAGCTAAAAAGTAGTAACATTTGCGACTTTCATCTTACTTCATGGTTTTTCTCATCATTAGACGAACTGCGATAAAATCAACATAAATTTTATGATCCAAAGAAAAGAGTTACATAAAGATATGTATATATATATGCAACATATTACATACCCTTTACGACAGAGTTCATCAAATCCAACAAAAAACTAGTCTGTCCTTGCCATCAGCAAGAAAGAAAGCCAAGAAGTTTCCTTTCCTCCTCCAAATATACATATCTCTATTTACAGTAATAATAATGAAGTAAGACGACGGAGGAAGGTAAACATGAATGTAGTTAGGCCTGAGAGAGAGAGAGAGGGAGAGAGGTCTTCCTTCTGAGAGAGCTCCGAATATTAAAGGAAATAGGGGGAAAGGTTGTTTGTTTTGCTAAGAGGAGCATGAACTTGTTTTCTATATGGAATAGTAGAAGACGCCATCATATAGAATCTCCTCTTTTCACAGAAGCAACAACACTGTTGAGGATAGTTAGAAAAATAGGGAAAGTATCCCTTTCCCTCGTTGAATACGACGAGGGAAGAGGGAAAGAGTGAGTGAACTTTTTTTTCAACTAACTACTATTCCTGTACATTATGACTATTGCTGTTGATACAAAAAAATCCTTAGGTACAATAGGAGTTTTGCATCCACTTCCACTCTTTCTACCTATAATACTATACTTACTTCTTTTGGGTCCATACATTTTTTCCTCTGAACGACGAAGATATAGCATGAAGCATTAAAGTATACGTTAAATTCGTAAATAAACAGAGGGATACGTACATTACGGGAAGGAGAAACTCGAGTATTCTATTACTTGCAAAGAAATAAGTAAACGGGCTCGCTGCATTATGTGGATTACTTGAGCAGGCAATTTTTTTTCGCAGTGCAAGCGCTCTCTTCTTCTCCTACCACCACTACCCATTGCCACACTGCTTTTTTTAAATGGTCTAACTCTACCCCAGTTTTTATAACCATCTCTCTTTCTCCTCTCTTTCTTTAATGTAAGTGCTTTTCTTACTGCTTCTTCTCCCTTGTTATGCTTATTTTCTCCTTTCTATTATTATTAGGTTTGTTTTTCTTCGTCAACATTCTCAGCTACTTCTTACTTACGATGGTCTGGTCCTCCTTTTTACACACTGTGGAAAATGAGAAGAGCATACTTAATGGCAGAAGAGTATATATCCTTACATTCACAACACACATCCAAACGTTTACATTTACACTATATTTCTCCGAGAGTGCAATAGTGTTGTGTGTTGTAGAGAAATAGTTGAAATGAAGAACGCAAAAGAGGAGACAAGGGCACAATGAGAATCTTTTTTTTTCTCCCTGGCTTTCCCTTTTCTTCTCGTTCGCATTCCTCTCTCATCTAATGCAATGTGTGTGTATTGCTGTGTGTCCCAGTATAAATTCGTGTCATGGGGCCCATTAGCCGAGACAAAAGGAGGGAGGTCCTCATCTCTCTCACTCTCCCTTTTTCCTTTTCGTTGCCTTCTTTTCTTTTCAGCGTTTTTCCTCTAAAGATGAGAGAGAGAGAGTTTGAAATAGCTGAAGAAGAGTGGAGTGAGAGAGAGAAAACTCTCACTTGGTTTCTTTCATTCCTTCTCCGCTTTTTTATCCCACTTTTTTTTCTTCCTCTCTCTCTCTCCTCACATATGTTTCACAAGCTGTCAGGGTGAGTTGGCGTGTTCTTTATAGAAAATGTGCTGTTGCGGCTACGGTGTCCTCAACGGGGACCTACATGCACACAACACACCAGAAATAGGAGTCGTCCTACTCTCAGTATCATCACGTAATGTAGGAACATTTACGAAGCCAAAAGGCAGTGGTGATATATACAAGAGTTGAGAGTGTTGTGCGAAAAAGGAAGAGGACATAACCTAATGTCCTTTTTTATTCTTTCACGCAAAGATTGTGTACACCACAAGCAAAAAAAATGTGGAGGAAGGTAAGATGCAAGAAGCTCTTCGGCTTAACACTCTTTCCTTGTTAGTACGCAGACTAGACCAGAATAGTGAGTACTCGTCGTGGAGTAGTAGTATTGTTATGTATTTTTTTCTAGTACTGCCACGTCGAGTATTATGCAAAGCTGACGAAATCTTTTTTCCTTTGTATTTCCCTTTTTCTCTGTAACTCTAAAGCATTTCTCTCATGCGCTCATTATTTCTCCTCGTGGATTTTCACTTGAGAATCAGAGAGCAACATTTCCACGGATAAGAAACAACTTCTGGGAATATATATATACGCCATTGTACATGTGAGCGGCGGTGTGGAGGTGGTTGGTATTGTCGCTATTATTGTCATTGTTCCATCTCGAGGAAAGAGGAAGTCAAGTCAAGTCAGCCAGCCGGTGAAGAAATACCCACCATGAGGGACAGCTGGTGCAGCATTGTATGAAAAGGGAGGAAAAGGGCGGACATTCTGCCGAAACAGCTAAAAACTCTAATGTTCTTATGATTTAAAGCGGATCGCTAGTGGGTTCGAAAGAAATTTCAAGAGACCATGTAAAATACCGCTTCCCATTGAGTATGCAAGGTATGTAACGTAAAATATGCTTTGTATTCGTGACCTGTAAACGTGGCGAAACCACACATACAAAAGAGAGAGAAGGAGAGTGAGAGAGAGCGTGTATAACTCTTGAGGGTATATATGCACCTGCTCTTCCCTCCCGTATCGATTACGTTGTTGGTAAATTTTCCGGAAATGCCTCTGCACTACGATGAAGAAAATCTCAAAAATACTTACGGAGTGAAAAAAAAGTAGTGTACTAGAGCAAAATATGATATTGCCTACTCTCAGTCTAGCCACATATTCCCTGGTTTAGCCCAAATTTCCTAAAGAGAGGATAAGAGGGGAACTTTGTTTCCTTCTTCGCTTTCTTATTTTCGGAGAAAGAACTTGTTCCACACAGTCGACGAGAGCATGCGAAATCGCTGTTGCGAACAATAATATTAATGCGTCAGTAATTTGCGGAAGTAATTGCGAGACGGGGAGAAAGAGAAATAAAATGCGTGCGTGCATCGTTTAGCATCACTACTCAGCGAGGACTGGAATGCGAAGAATAATGGAAGGAGACAGAAGATAATGGAATGTGAGCATGTGATGCATTAATCCTTTCCCATTGTACATTTTCTATGAATATACATACACATACACTTGGTCTGAAGCCCACCTGATGTGAATCTATATTGATATTGAGTGTATATATATATTTATTTATACTTAGGCAAATGTCGAAAGCTCCGCTGTGTTTTCAGCAGAGGACGCCTATCTTTGTGGTGGAAGTTGGAGAGAATAAAAACAAAAACTTACACAACCTTTTTTTCCGGTTGAAGTCGAGCATGAAAACAATAAGAGGATTTTTTTGTCAAGTTGATTCAAACCGCTCTATTTACTTTCCATTCGTACATATGGAGTGGTAGCACTTGTGCTCATCCTTTCCTCTCTTCCATTTTTTTCACCAGTTCTCGAGAGAGAGAGAGAAATAGATTTGCGAGCGTTGACCACAACAAGTAGACACTTGAACTCTTGTGTCTACGACCCATAATCGAATAGTCACATTCACATATTGTATATGCATAGGAATTGTTAAGGGTTAGCTATAATTTCATCAGAAAAACCAAGCAGAAAGCGGAAAAATGGGTGTGCGACCAATCGAGACCTCATTAATCACACTGACAAGTCGATACAAGGAGGAAAAAAAGTCGAGGTCTTTTTTTGTGGTATGGCTTCGTTTCAGAGAAGCTTAAAAAGCTATATAATATTATATCGTGTTATGTACTCGTGTAGAGACCTTGTAGTGTAGTACATTACGTGCAAAATGTATTGCAACGTTCAAAAACAGACGAAAAAAGTGGAGATAAGTGGATTTGTGCTTGTTGTGTACTTCGTCTCTCTCTTCTCCTCCTCCTCCTCTTCTTTCTCTCCTTTTCCGTCTATATTTTCCTCTGAACTGAACTCTCGAGGAAGCTCTCTCTCTTGCCAGGATTTCTGTGGATAATGTAGACATGAAAAAAGTGGACAGGAACTAGACTTAGCTCCAGTTCCCCACTTCCACTTTCATCCATGGTGGCTTCCATATAACACGCACAATGTGAACTTCATCTGGGAGAAAGCGTTTTCGCTGGCTATATACTACGCTCGAAATCATAAAATGTATACAGCGACTATGTCTAAGCACATATAAATAATCTGCTAGGCTGTTGCATGCACACTGTTGTGGTTTTAGGAGAGAGTGGAAAAGAGAGAAAAGCAAGGAGTTTTAGCTTGAGAATGTTTGATAGTTTTTTTACACAACACTGCTTATTCTGTAGCTCTCTGCAGCTCAGTGACTTTTTTTGCTGGTGGAAAAGGGATGGTGAAAAATTGTGCTAAAACTCGACATTGTCGTCTGTCCCTTGAAATGTAGGAAAAGTCTACAAGCTGTGCTCCAATTTTCTCTCTTTCTCTCTCTCCTCGTTTTTTTGTCAGAATCTAAAAGTTGTTTGGTTGAAAGCAAAAGTAAATTGCATGCTGTGTGGCTAGCTTGTTGAGCGAATGAAAATACAGCCAACTTCGTTAATGACATGTAACCTTTGATGTTTTATCCCGAGTCGTATCGTGTCTTAGCAAAAATTTTTAGGGTGGCAGCCTCCATATTGCAAAAATTCGGTTATGAAAATGGAGTTTGGTAAAGGAGAGAGTATGAAAGCATGGCACACAAAAACATCTCACTTATGTGATGAATCTACCACTATCACCCTGGCTAGCATTACCCGCAGATAGAACTGAAGGCCAAACGAGATGATGAAGAAGGATAATGTAGAGAAAGCTGGTTTTTTTGTTATAACAAGAAAATGACAGTAAGCTCGGATATACTACGGGGACTGGGGACTCTCCAAATTTGATTTATTGTGCATTCATATGTTCAAAGGGACTGACCCACTCACATCATCACTAGAAAGTATTTACACGCTTGGATGAAATCATTGAGAGCCACCACCATCATCACAATTTTAGAGGATTTTCTAATCCTGACACGACGGCGGATTGGTTTGCTTCGTTGCCGTCCGTAGTCCACTTGTTATATACATACGACAACACCATCATCCCATCATCCTACATCCATACTCCTGTTCCCCAACAATTTCCAAGGGAAAGCAGGCAGTGTGGCGTGCAGAGTTGTCGTACTTGTGAAATTACACACACTTCAAAATGAGACCATTATCATCGGCAGGAGCCCCCAAACTCTCTCTCGTCGCGAGTTTATTTCAATTCAACCAATTCAATGTGCTTCATCGATTGGAAGGAAATAAATTTAACAATCCGTGCTCTCTTGCATATCATCCATATTATACTGACGGGCTCGAAAGAAGATATTCCCTGGGTATGTAATACATTCCCCTTTACAATACATTTGCTTGAGTATTTGGAATGAAAATCCAGTGAGAAAAGCGTTGAAGAAGAGGTATTGTGTGCAAGAGAAGTATCAGTGAACTGATTGTGAATGTGTGGGTACGTGACACGCGTATACTCTCACCCATTTTTATTCCAGGATCCTTCCATTCAAAAGTTTGAAAGATGGAACGGCTAGATAACCAGACACCATGTAACAATTCTGCTGACAGCAAGTTGAGTCAAGCTCTATATCTACAATGCAGACATTCTTTAGATGAAGACAAGTACTCAGTTTTTTTTGGTAACTGCATTAACTAAGTGGAACATGGGGATGAGCACGCATAAAAAATATTTTTTTTCTGGGATATGTCTGGGAATGTGAAATGAGGAAACCCATTTCTTCATAGAGGACTGTGGGATGCACGTACGTATGCAACATTACATACATTTCTAAGTTAGTGGCCACCACTATTTTTCGCCTCATTTCCCATCAACTCAAAGGGAACTCGAAGATGATAATGGCTGAGTGTGGGGCGAGGACGAGGATATGACGATGGGATATATAGTTGCTTTAGTGAGAGAAGCACACACACAACAGTAGTTTTATTCTTTTGTTGAATATGAACATTCTCGGATCTGATAGTTTCCTGGTTGTGGAATGGAAGTAGGGATAACACGGTGAGGGAGAAGACGGGGATTCTGCTTTCGGATTTCGATGAGAAGTTTGGATTATTATTGGTTTTCGTTTGTAGTTTTAGAATTTTTTAGGCATGCTTCTGCCAGACATGGGGAAAAGACTGAAAGCATAAATGGATGAAGATGAAGATATGCACGTATATTTTCTGCTTCAGTAGATTTTTCATGTTGACCAATCGCCTTCTACTTATGTAGCTCACATATTTTAGTCTAGACTCATTTCATTCACCATTTTATCTTGAACTCTACTTTTAAACGGAACGTTAAGCCTTCCTTGAAAGTGAATTTCGAGGTGAAGAGGCAGCCTACAGAGCTCATTCAAACCTCGATACAACAGGAAGCCACCCACGCACACACGTTAGCAATGTACTACCGGTACGAACACTCCGTCGTAGTTAAGAAAAATCGAAAAAAGAATGCGGATATAGTATTGGCACGTTTATTAGATGGAATCTCTATTAAAACAGAGTCGACTGAAGTAGAGGAAACTGAGTATTTTCCAGCTTTAAGTAAATTACATTCTTCCGCTTTTATACTCCTCACTTTCCCTTTAAAGCATCTATAGGAAAGGGACAGAGAAATAAACTTTCTTCGTTGTAAATACGTGAATTTGTTTTCTTCGTGCTCACACTTCTCCTCGCTAGCTTGCTTTTAGACTGTATACTGGCCATATATTGGACAGAGCTGAAGTGTTGCTTCACAATCTTTTTTTTACTTTCACTCCTTCTCCCTCTCCCACTCTGGCACACTTCCCATTGTCAGCAACAACATGAGCAAAATGGAAGCAAATGATCCAGAATCCCTTGTAGTTACATTTCACCACTCTTCCTATCGTAGCAAATCGAGAGTAGGAGAAGGAGATATACAAATAGATACATACATACTTTCCCCTCATATTTTTTCGCATAGGAAAACTATTATAGGGAGAATGGGGAAGCGTATACTTCGTCCCGGGTTCACTCCTTTTATTCCTGTGATATCGTGCATGGAATGTGGATCCGCATCAGAAGATACGCTACATGTAACCCACATTTTTTTCATGTGCGACTCTGTGTACACACACACACTTCTTTCAAGAGAGGAGAGAAGTAGTCGGAGAGCAACTTTTTTTCTCGATGTAGGTTCTGTGTCCTTTAGCGTTTTTACTTGAGAAAAAAGGGACTCTGTGTCACTGTCCTTGTCTCCTCCTAAAAGCACCACTATACCACTACTTGGTTGGTGATACTGCAATTTCTCCGTAGCCTTTCTCTTTTTATAACTCACGAGATTCCATGATTGCATCATATTATACTTATCGAATGGGGCATATACACATGCGAGTGTGAGTGTGTGGCTCCTTTTTTTACTCCTACACCATATATCTACTGCAGACATGTATACATCCAATCTGCAACAAACTACATAGTTATGGCCACTATACTCTTGGATAATCGTACACAAAAAAGTGAGAGCCACTTTGGGGGAGAACTTCAGTGGAAAAAATATTGAGCACCATTCGATTTTATTACAGTCTCTTCGAACGGCGAGAGAGAGAGAGAGAGCGAAAGGGGAAAACCTATATGGCGGATCTATCAGGATTTTGGCTTACATGCACACTATTCCACTTACTTTCTCTTCCTTCTTTTCACTCTCCTCTCCCTCCCTCTTATTACTTTTTTGCAATTTTTGTCGGACAAGAGAAAAAAAGAATGCTCGTATGTTGCTACTCTTTGCTCTTCCGATCTATATAGCTCTAGCTGCATACACAAAAACTTGTTTTAAAGCTATGGAATGGACCAAAGGATTTTTTTGGACTTGCTTTTATACAAACGACAAGAGCACAACTAAGTAAGAGGTAAACTGCTAAGAAGAACTGTGAAACTCTGCTAAAAGAGGAGACGCAAAGTAGGCTAAGACATGTATGGAAAAGAAGAATGGATTTTGCGACACTAAAAAGCAGGAATAGATGCATTTTTTATACGTGCACGTATATATGTCTACGTACTCGACATTATTTGCTCTTTCTTGCAAAAAAATATATTACAATGTGTGTAATGCCCTATTGCCACCATTATCCCCTAGATGCTGGCAACTTTGTGCAGGAGAAAAGTCTAGGCAAGAATCACCATCTCTGGTATCTGTATAGAGAAAGTGTATGTGGATGTGGATAACTATCTATGTCAGGCGTTAGCTTCTTTTTCTCACCCTTTTTGTTCCTTGCATTAGAGAGCGTTACGCTCTTTTAAAGAAATATATTCATCTTTTTCCTCCTATCCATTCAAGCATCCAACATTTAACATCACCACTGCCAGGAAAAAGCTGTTACAATGCTCACTTTTTTTGAGCACGCATAAAACAAAAAATGTACATTTAACTTACACTACGACGTAATAATCATAATGTTGGTGGCACACATGGCTAGTATATATATTCTCCAAACACACAAACAACTTTTTTCCGGGAGACGTTCCAGATTTTTCAAAGCTTCGATATATTCGCTTAGCACACAATTTTTATGCGTATAAGTATTTCGTGGCGGCTGGAGTAACATGAACACACATTGTTTGGCATAAATGAAACAAGAAATTGTGTCTTCATATAAGAGGGAATATTTTTTTGGCGGTGGTGTGCACGTGTGTGCATCCGGTCTGGTATCCATCCACACTTTCCCAGAATATAGTTTTAAATTCGCTATTTTCCCCTCTGGGAAGCTGTTTTCAACTGTAAATTATCCTTTTTCGTAGATCTACGCACCTACGAGAGCGTATCAAATGGGCAGTAAGGTAAGCGAAATGACAGTCCGTTCCAGAGTATATTAAGCTTCAAATTGGCGAAAGAAATAGGTTCCCCGTTCTCTTCTCTGTTCTATACTTTCTTAACTTATTTTCAGATGAACTCTCGAGTATATAAGTGGATAGTGGAAATGGACTTGGAAGTTGGAACTTGAAACAGTGAAAAGAAGAATAGTGTAGAGATATATACTTACACCAAGGACGTGAGGATGAGTAGCGATTTCGGCAGTAAAAGTACATACCTCCACCTAAAAGAGTGTAAGGTAATGTGTAAGGTAGCCAGTAGAGGAGCACTCTGGGAAAAATGTGTTTTGTAATGTACTGGCCTCTTTCTCCTGAAAAGGGTGCTAAAGTATTCAATTTATTGAATTACCCTCGAGTTATATGTATACCATTAAATTATCACACACAACCGTAACAAGGCTAACTAATCTGGATCAAGCACCATTCAGACCCAACACCTCTCCACTTGAGTGCTTACTGCTTAAAACACACTACAAATAAGCACATATAAAAATATATAGAGAGAGAGATGTTCATATACTTGTGCCAAAGGATTTTACAACGTCTATATCATCAACTTTTGCCTAATCCACAATAAAGCTATATAGAGTATCAAGTAAAGTTAAGAGCACACTGAAAAATGTATATTGTATATGTGCATATGCTCATATCGTCATATGATATAACATAAAGTTGAATTTACACCTACCATAAATGGGCATTTCGATGTAGCCAGCAGAAGAATGTTAGGATCCCTTTCTCTTCTCAATTCTTCTGCCAGCTACATTTAATGTAATCCAGGGAGTCTATAGACATGTACTCATGTAGTTCACTTGGCATTTGGCTTTTGTTAAAAAGTTTTTTTTTCTTGAAAGAAAGATCCACAGGATCCTCACTGCAGTCCTTTCAAAATGGTACGTTGTTACACATGAAATGTGAAATATTGAATATAGAATCTTTAATAAGTGTAAGCCCATTATTGGCAAAGGAGGAATGGTGAAAACATGCTAACAGAAAAGAAACGAACTTTTGGTGCTGATGATGATCACCGAGTTTCTCTATAATCAACATTGAATATCACTTTTCTTCAACTCGGAAAGTGGGTATTATTCGAAAGGGAAACGGGGTGGAGAGAAAATGTGCGAAATGTTGAATGTGGGAGCAGACACAAAACTAGATTTTGATCATGATGATGAGTTTTATGTAAAAGATGATATTCATATTATCTCCTTGTCATAGATCTTTTGATTCTTGTGTGTGTTGAGTGGGCCACATAAGATTTGTTACCAAATCCAGGGTGGCATAACTTTTCCGAGTGCTTTTACACGAGGAGGGAAAAAGGCTCTCTGTGTGACAATCCCACACATTCGTTTTCCATATAATAATATGAAGAGTACTCAACCATGATAACTCAAGGATGTGCTTATAATCATCATCATCAGTAGCAGCAGTAGAGCTCTACTATATGACTGTCAGAGGATTTATTGCGAGTAGTTTTCCCACTCTCTTCACTCGTCCTCCCTCATTTCTTTCACTGTACCCTTTTTAATGTATGCACATGGTTTGCACATGGATATATGTTACACACGGCCATTGTGAGGACCAAGAGGGATAGGGGATATATCATGGTGGATAATATGATGATCATGATAAATTCTTGGATACTTTCGACAATCTATTCAGCTCCGGTTTATCAAAAGACTCATTCACACATAACATAATGGGAGATGTGTAACGAAGTTAGGAAATCCCACTTGCACACGCATTGTCTACCCACACACATATATATGATTTTAATGAAAGATTTCTTTAATTACCTTTGCATTTTATGCACAGATAATCTCATATTTGAGTGGCATTGTAGTGCTTGATGAATAGTAGCTACGTACGTTCTAACTGGTACGTCGCCATCTTTCATCATACCGCCACCGAGAGCTCACATTGAATCCCATGTGATTTTTTTTGTGTGTATATGTGCAAGCAAAACGTGTCCAACTCTTCTGCTTCGTGACATAAGCACTAGCAATAAAAATAAAACTTGTGAAGTATTGACTCTCTGGGAAATTTATGCATCGCAATGCCAAACTTCCCCCTCAAAAAGCGCTTGAACTAGTTCCCTCTGACTGAAAAATTGGAGTCAGCTTCGGCTCCAGGCAAATATGTGCGCCGGAAACGATTGGAATGTGAATCTATAATGAAGGAGTGGGAGAATGGATGCATTGTTCAGCTCTACTTCTCTTCTCGACTTTTAAGGTCGAAAATGTTGGACGTATTTTGAATTGAAGTGAAAAGCATATTCTATTCCAAAGGATATGCTGGTAATACTACGCCTTTTAACTTTAACCCTGGAATTTTTTTCCGCCCTTCAATGTATTAGACTTTAAGACGTACACAAGTGATCGAGAGATTTCAATAAATAGGACGGCTGCGTCACACAAGAGACTTTATCTCTTCCCGCGGACGAAGGATAAATCGCATGGTTAGAGTTGAGTTGAGCGAAGATCATGCATAACTCGGAGAAACCAACGAGTACGGATGGAGACCCTTCGTCTTCACCAAAAAAGTACAATATATATTGAGTGTAGATAAGAAGGACGTTTTCTTCCTTTTCCTCTTCTAAAGAATGCAAATGTAATATTGAATGTCAGGTTGAATTGATGGGACATGGCATCTCGAACATTTCCTCTGCCTACAAATGCATGTCAGAATTTTTTATACTTGATATCTTCCATTCCGTCAGCAACTATATATATACGTAAAAAAGTATATTATTTTATGTAAGACGTGCATACTTGCCCAGACTAATGGTAAGTTTTTTTCGGGAGTATTTTCATGGCTTTTATTTGCAACGAGAGACAAGAAGGATATCGGATGACATGAAAAACAGAATAGGGTAGAGGGGAAATGGATCGAAAAAAAATTTAAGGCAATTTCACCAACTGTCTTTTAACTTGATGATTGGAGAATTATTGAATCCACATGGGGCGGCATAGTAAAGAAATAAAAGAAGACTTATGAGCATTAAAAGATATATCTCACTTCCTGTGTGAGATGTGTCCTTGCTTTTGCTCTCTCTCTCTCTCTCGGCGTCATAGTCGACAGCAAAGGACAAAAATATAATATGAAGTGTACATATTGGGTGCGCGGTGGGAGAAAAAAAAGTGAGGCAATAGGCATTCAAGATCAGAAGAGCGAACGATTTTTGTTGGGGAGAGAGGAAGTAAGCAAGCACGCATATACAACTTGAATCGTTCCGCTTTTATCCTGACTGACAGACTTCTTCAGACCTTCAACCTACTTTCGTTTCCCCGAACGAGAGAAAAAAAGAAGAGTGTAACGGAAGTCGGATCGTTAGTTGGGTGGCACTCTCCTATTGCCACCATCACCATCCCTTCTTTCCTTATATGGACGCGATTTTTCCATCGTCGTCAAAAACTTAGGATGCACGTCTCTGAATGCACACACAAAGAATATGCATGAAGTCACGCCTCAGATAAAAGTGTGTCACACAAAAAACATATATCCTCTGTGTAGTAGGAGATATGTGTGAAAGTTTGCCAAAGATTTTCTTCAAAGGATATACATACAAAGCGTGTAGTAATCCATAATTGATTTATAAATTCTAGTATTTCATCATCGCGAATAGTCCTTCAAAAGTATGTGTACATAATTAAGTTTGACAACACAAAAGTCCGTAATTAAAATCCATTAAGAGACTCAATACACATATTATGCAGCAAAGCAGACTAAAGTCGGTAGTTGGTGACATATTTTTTTTCTGCCCAAGTCCACACACACGCTATATTTGATATGGAAAAAGTTTGCTCTTATTCGAAAATGTGAAAGCGTTCCCTGAAATTGTTCGGCGTGATACACAATTATTATTATAGCTCCTTCAAACGTGGGTTATGCTCTTTATTGTGACTCAACCGTTAGGCATCTATAAAAAGGGGAATTACGGCTCTTTCCCCCGAATTTGGCGAGAGCACGAAAGGAAGGAGAAGTCGGATGACAAAGTGTCTATAAATGTGAGTGACTGGGCTTCACATACAACTTTTTTTCCCTTTTCCCCTGGAAAATCTCTCCCGTTTCCTTTTTTGCCACTCTCTCTCTCTCTCTCTCTGCCTCTTCCTCGAAAATAGGAGTAAAAGAAGGCGCATGTGACAACAACAAAAAAGGAACGAGTTGGATGTTGGCGAAACATTACCAAAGGAAGCCACTTGAAATGGCAGTTGAAAATGCCTGAGCTATTGTAATACTTGAAGAATTATGTAATGCAACATACCACAAGGAACACTTGAGTTGATGTTTAGTAGCGAGTTAAAAGGCATAGGGACTTATATGAGGTGGAAGAATGGCTTATAAAAATCGGAATGTATGTGTATATGGATGTGGAGTGAGCGAGAAGCATGCATACTTTCATGTCACTATATATTTTGGTGCAATATTCCTATTCTCCGCGTGGTGGAAAAGTGAGCCCCTTTCGCTCACAGAGAGAGAGAAAGAGAGAAAAAAGTGTCAACTTGAGAATGCTCCCTCCTTTTCCTTCCACTTCCCCCGTCAAAGTGTCAATTTTCAAGTGAACGAACTCTAAATAAAAGAATCTAAATTTATAATTCTTCCCGTTTTCACTTACTCCGTCAGACACTGAGTGAAACTGAAGCAACTGAGTGAAAAATAGAATGGGAAAGAGAGCGTTCCTTTCTCCTGGTGCCAGAAGCAACTTTTGAGCGAGAGAAAAAGAAGGATTCTGTCCTCGATCCTATTGTGCTCAAGTTATGTGTTTTTTTCAACGAGTTGGAATTAAAAAGCAGCTAAGAAGGGGAACATTATGTGTGTAGGTATATATGTCACCAATATATATTTTTCTCTTGTTCTCGTCTTCAAAAATTCCTTCCTCCAGCTTTCCCTGGAGAAGGTACTTCTACAATGTATAACGCTAGCAAGAAAACAAACAACTCACTGACATTATGTTTCAACTTGACGATTACGCACAAAAACCTGCTCCACATTTTTTACTGATCATAAGTTTTACGATTGCTTAATCAAAGAAGAAAATTTCTTTTGATTGTCATTTCTTGCTCGAAGGCCTACTTACATTTACGTCATATAAGTCTACTCTTGCCAAAATTTTATAGTCTTTAATCTACTGAAATTCATTAGGAGCTTAAGAATTTAAGGTGCGTCTGCTTGGCTGAGCACTTCCTCGGATATAAACGTAAGCGCTTCCATTCATACCTTCCCAAATCCGTATGACCATTATTAATTCTGAGAGTTGATGTTTTCGAGCATAAAACAACCTTAATTTGAAAAATGTTTGCAAGTCTTTCCCCCCGACATATCCTTCAAAATAGGGAGTCTAGAGTACATCACAAAACTACCTTGTCTTTGACTCTTTTTCCCAACGATTTCTCAGGACATTATTGAATCGACTGATTGTGATTTTGACAAAGTATACATGCCATTTCGCTTTTTTAGTACGGGGAAAATGTACGACATCGAAAAGTGTCCAAAAGCGATAGATCTACATGAGAGCGAGAGAGAGAGAGTGAAAGAAACGTAGGAAATACATAAAAGAAATAATAATGTTTTATTTCCTTCTTCCTCATTTCTTTTGTGTACTCTTCACTTTTTACGTCCTTTTTCATCTATATTCTCTCTCTCCCTTTTCCCTCTTTGTTTGGCTATTGAGAAAAAAGATTCTGTAAAAAAGGGGAGAGTACTAGGAGCTAGCCTGAAACTGACTGAATCTGTGAACATCATCTTTGAATGAACAATAATATCGATATGTCTTTCAAAGAAGAAAAGAAAGTGCTTGTGGAAAAAAAGTCGTGTAATAAAAAAAGATCTTATGTTCCATCCATCCATCGCCCCGCTTATGTATATACATATATGTTCTTCTCTCTCTGTAAGAAACTAATGTTGTTAAGTACACATACACGATTTCCTCCACTGCACTAGATGGGCTTCGGGTGCGTGTTGACGATCTCTTCTCAAAAAAAGTTAGCTGTAAACGTGAACATTATGAGAATACATTTCACCTCTAAAATTCTCCCCATAAAGCTTCCTTTTCTGACTCTGATGGCGAGTCCTGATTTTTTACAACCACCTTGTTCCTCTGGATCCCATTTCACTTCTGGAAGCCGACTATGTGTGTATGTGTACGTTCTTTTAGTATATTTACATAGGTGCTTATACCTCCATCTCCTTTCAAACACGCATTGTGCTATCCCATGCGGAATACTGAAAACAAAGTCGTATTCCTCACACATTTGAAATCAAACTTGAGAGCAGGAGCTTGAAGATTGCTAAAACTTATAGATACCTCTACATACATACTCCATTCATCCAGAAATATCATCATACCACTTTTATTGGAAACTGACATTGGGGAATGCGTTTTTCACCAAAGAAAAAAATCACCGGTATCCATATCCATTCCCACACAAATACACACAGTGTATATAGGAATGTATATGAGCAAGCACAGGCATACCAATTTTGTGCAAGATGAAAGAGCAGAAAATACTAGTTAAAAATATGTGAAACTCTTTTTCCTTTTCTCTACTTTTTGAAATGTTTGTGTGCTACTTGTTCCTCCTTTCTTCTCTCTCTCCTTTTTTGCAATTCCATCATTTCCAAGTATGGAGAAAAGAAGTATGTGTGTAAAAAGTTTTAGTTGTTCTCTCGGTTTTTTTTGCGAGAGAAAGCACAATATTACAGATAACTTGTGCTACATTATACAGTACGTACGTATGTAATATCCTGAACGTCTACTACAACAAACACACAAGATGCTTTTATAGCTGCCTAGTTTCATCTCTCTCAAAAAACGAGTTTGAAATACATATTATCCGCCTATTGAAGTGGCCTTTTCGCCATGTAGTAAATCTCGAGACGAAAATAGGTAAGTCGCCTGTCCTTTTCGTAATAGTACACGTCCCATGTCTGTACAGCTGGCTTGTTTTACGATTCTCAAAAAAACCTCGAATTTTTTTTTGCTCAGTCTCAAGTTGCGTATATGTAAGTAGTTCCGTCCGCGCCTTCCACTTCCACTGCGAAAAAAAGTTCGCAAACCTGCTAAAAGGTTTCAGGAACAAGTGAAAAAACGAGGACAGATGGAACAGCTTGGCTTGCTGTCTTATTTTCAGCTGAGTTGAATCTGATATTGGATATCAGAGGTATTATTTGGTTGGCAGGGAAGGGAGAAAGGGAACACTTTGAAATTCTAAATATTTCACTGTGGGAGGGAGGAAATATGAGCGAAATTTTTTCGATTTCAATTCCAAATATATTGAAAAATCGGGTGATATTTACCGCATCATGGCATTACACACTCCGACCATCTTTTGAAGTCATACAGGAAGAAGGACGCGTATTTTACTGGGCTCCTAAATCTCCCTCCAGCCTTCGCGTGGGTGACAGAGAAAGGAAAGGTGGAGAAAGAATATATTGTGTGAGTGTGTTGAGCACACAATAGATCCGAGGCTGATGGTCCCATTTATCGATTCCATTCTACGTACTCAAGTGAAATTCATGGGAACTTGTCAATGACTGTGTTGAGTTTTCTCAACCATGCAAAACCAGTAAAAAAACCACCAAAAACTACTTGAATATGTGTCATGTTTCGTATGTGTGTAGTGTGTACCGTCTCATGCAAAGTCCTCCCTGCCACTTTTTTAACCTAACAGAATAGCCTAGATTTAAACAAAAGAGAGTACTGGGGTGCATATAATTCTCGTGTGAAATCAACCGAAGGGATGTTGCGGTTTTTACCCTTACTTGACATTTTGATCATTACTTACGAAATGGGAATACGACTGCATACACACATACTATATATATAGCAGCTCAAAAATGCAATTAGTTACACACTACAAAATTGCATGCAACTCGTAACTCTTTGATCGACAATACGAATCCAACCATTAGAGATAGATATCGTGTGAAATCGAGTTCAAACTTTGTCCAGTATGAAATTTGAAATGATCTCATACGGACGGTTCACATTTCGGCTTGTGACTTCACCACAGAATTTTTCAATTTTAAAACTTGACGATAAGAGAATATAGTGTCAAGTCCCCAGAAGTAATTTTGAAGTTCGATTCGATGAAGAAAACAATCATATATATGTATGTACTTCGATAATGCATATGATAAGTGTGACAGTACGAGACGCACGTACTTACACCTATATTTGCCAAA
>JAQFZW010001032.1:0-34959 GCA_034687055.1 Heteromurus nitidus | reverse complement strand
TTGTTATTCCTATGATGAAACGATAAAAATAGTGTCTCCATGAAACAATGGGGGGTTCGAACAAATTGTATTGGCTCGCATCATTTTCGAATTTTGTATGCAAAATGCGGAGGATGTACCCTCCAGCTGTATAGTTCCTCCATGAGTTTTATATCATTATTCAAATACATTCCCCACAGAAGGTAGTTTCCACGTTCACGGTTCACGATATATTAGTGAAAACATGTAACCTGGGACCCGCCCTTAAGTTGGTAAGTCCGGTGAATGACAAGTGGAAGGAGAATGATTTGAAGTAAACACGAATAGAGTTGGCGTTGATATTTGTTCCAGGACAGGGATAGGTTTCCATGGGTTCCAAAGGCACGGATGAGCCGCCGCAGCTCAGGAAGAATACACTCTTCAGTTAGAATATTTCGCAATGTGGGTGAGGGGAACGTGGATTGTGATATTTGAAGAATGCACTGAATGCAGCGCTATTTTAGAACTCACAAACTTTGGTTATGAGGAAAGAATGAAAGAATAACAACTTTTCGAAGCGCTTACGTCGTATCTATAAAGCTCCAAAGGATTCATTTATTTTTTGTGGAAGGTCTAATTAACATTGTTGATTTGATGTTGATATTACATTCCAATAATTTTATAAGCAAACATCGGAATGAATTGTGGATATAACTATAAATTGATCATCAGCCCTCAGTGAGAGTACGAAAACCGATCTAGGCGATATCAATTAATTGTCAACGAATATTATATTAAATTTTAAAAGTATTATATCAACTCTATGACGGAATTGTAATATTTTGAGGGTAATATAAGCTTAAGCCGGGTATGGTTAGAAGTAAATTAAAATTTGCCTTCAGAAAGCACAACGCCCGGCAACATATAATGATATACAATATGTTGGAATATATTTATATATCACTAATTTGTGACTGTACAACATGGGAACGGCGTATACGCATAATTATCCGTTTACATTGTAAATGCACAAATTCAAGAGAAGAAATAAAAGCTATGGTTTAGCGAATCAACACAAGATTGATAACTTGTGACATCACAAATTCCTCACAAATTAAAGGTGTCAGCCTGTCGACAAAGTTGGACGAGCCTAATTGCACCTTTAAAGGTTTGCATGAGCTCATAAACTTTGTCATCCATTTCTCCCGAATACACCGTCGTCCACCGTGGACTGCCGTCAATTCTCGAAAACAGCAAGTTGATTCTGTATAGATTCCAGAGAAAGTGTTGAGAATGCAAAAGGACTCGGAACACCAGATCAGAGCGATATAGAAGAAGAGGACAATGGATGGGAGATTGGCAACAGAGAGTTCCATGCTTAGAGCCACATTCAGTGGAATGATTTGAAAGATCACTCCAATCAGAATCAAGGTATTTGTAACAGCCACCTTGTGAAATTTGTTGAACCATGACTCGAGGATTTGTACTTGTCGGAGTTGGTTACAAATTTCATATGTATTTCGCAATTGCGTGGAGACAGCGGCTTCAAGAGTGACTTCGATGAATGAACGGAGTGAAGTTGCCAATATTATGATGGTTCCACTTGTGAACATCACGGAACTGAGAGCAAACGACCACATTTGAAGTGAGGCAATTGCACACAACATATATTGGATGGGCCCGCAGGTACCACTCCGTAAGCAATTTTC
Source organism: Heteromurus nitidus (assembly GCA_034687055.1). Taxonomy (NCBI): domain Eukaryota; kingdom Metazoa; phylum Arthropoda; class Collembola; order Entomobryomorpha; family Entomobryidae; genus Heteromurus; species Heteromurus nitidus. The sequence goes on along the minus strand of JAQFZW010001032.1, from coordinate 33,292 downwards.
AAGCATCCAGTATCCAGGATTTAGAGAAGTCGAGGGAAAGTAGCCGATGAAGATAATGGTGTCAAGAAAAGTGAATGGAATAATACATCTAGCCAGAAACATGACAATCCACTTGTAAATATTTTCCCTTTGTTTGAGTCGAGATGGCGTCCAACGACCTGAAATAATTAATTGTTCCAGTACTGAACTAAAATGTAATGACCCAAGAAACTTTTACTGATCGAGATTATACCTTCGAACCTGGACGCAAATTTAATGAAAGCATTGAAAAGTTGTGCGAACTCGGTTTGGTTGAAGGCGTACGTAAGTGCTAATTGCAAGACAATTGGTATTGTTAAAGCTGCGCCGAAACTGCCAAAGAATAGAACCACATCGGCGTCTCTAAATTCGTACGCCCGGTAAGCGACAACTGGAACAAGAATGGTTTGAAACAGGCATGCTGCTTTCTGTCGGGCACGGGCTTTCTCTGGATTAAGTTGCAAGTCAAATTTGTTCCAGGTCTGGGAAATGGTTCCGTACGTCCCTGAAACCCTGATAAGGCGGAGTAGCTCAGGAAGAAGACAATCCTCTGTGAGCATTTTTTCTGCAAGTTTTGTGTAAATGATGCAGCATTTGAACTGACACTACGCGCACTGTGGTATTGCAGTGGTCTAGCTCTTCCACTACGCGTCAGTTGAATGAAATATCTCATTAACGACTCAAAATTAATATACGTATCCCGTAACTTTCATCTAAACAAGTTTACACCATTCTTCATATTAAACAAACAAGGCATCTTGGTAAGCAAGCTTTTGCGTTTAATTAAGTAAATTAAGTTACGTAAATAGATGAAGCCCCCAATATTTGATCCATCTATCCACCTTTTTACATTTGTAATAATTAAAGTATGAAATTGAGTTTCCAAAACTCGAGGTGTGAGAATAGTAAGAACTTGTTGATGTTTATCAAATACGACATCCAGTTTACCCTTAAACAAATGTAACTATATATGTGTGTATACGGATATTCCAATAAGGTTTTATTTGACAACGTTTAATCAAATCCTTAATGACATATATTTTCAGAGAATCTTGGAGTTTTGGATGACTATACGTATATATACGTTATACCTTTCGACTACTGTATTTGCAGTAAAATGTGAATTGCTTTATTGTAATTCGAGGTTCCAAATGAAAATGTTAATCGGCGAAGTGGATCAGTTTAATATATTATATGTTATTTACTCTGGCAAATTTACAACTAGAGCTGGGACAGGTGGTTCGCCACTGGCGCCACTCCACCGAAAATATTTGGACAGTGGACCAAATTTCAACCTCAAATAATTAAATAATATAACTAATGACTTACCTTTTACAAATCGTTAAATGTTTGCGCGCCTGGTTGGTACAATCTGGAAACACATTCGGACAATGAGCAGGCTTCAATTTAAATTAAAAGCAAATACCTCTGTTATCATAAAACATATTTATTTGTATAAATATAATGAATATAATTTTAGAATGTAACAATATAAGCAAACTTGCAGCTTAATATTTTTTTACTGAGGATAATATAATCATTATTCATTACTTGTAATTATTTATAACTTTCTCAAATTCTCTCTTTTGTTTTTCAATTGAGGTTTAATTAGGTAATTATAATTTTTTTGATGATGATATATCGTCCTTATTTAGCTAGTCAATTACTACTTTATATTACGAGATCCCTTAATATCTTCACTAGTCGACAATATCTTCGCAAGAATCAGCAACTGCGTGCTATTGTATTAGCACAAGATTAACAGTCTGATCGAACACAAATTCCTGGGATGTTAAAGGCGTCAACCTGTCGACAAAGTTGACATAGCCGAATTGGATTTTTAGTGGTCTACATGAACTTAGAAACCTTTTCATCCATTTCCGTTGGAAATGGACTCTCTCACTTGCATTCCAGACTGTACTCAGGTCTCGAAAGGAGCAAGTTGACTCAATGTAGATGCCAGAGAAAGTGGTGAGAATGCAGAAGGACTCTGATAACCAAACCAATACAATTGCAAGGAAGAGGAGAATGGATGGCAAATTGGCTAGAGAAAGTTTCATGCTGAGTGTCAAATTTATAAAAATGATTTGCATGATAATTCCAAACACAATGATGGTGGTGGTAATCGCAGACTTGTGAAATGTGTTGAACCAAACTTCGAGAATTTGAATTTGTCGGAATTGGCAAGCTATTTCATACGGATTTCTTCCTACTTCCACGGAGACGGCGGTTGCAACAGCAGCTCGAATGTAGGATCGGAGAGAAACTGCACAAATGATACACGTTCCACACGTGAACATCACAGAAGTGAGAGTAAAGGACCATGTTTGAACGAAGGCAATGGCACTTAAGACGTATTTGAAGGGAGGACAGGAACCACTCTTGGAGCAATCCTCCAACATCCAATAACCAGGATTTGTGGAAGCTGTTGGAAAATAACGGAGGAAAATGATAGTGTCGGCGATGGCGAATGGGATTGCACATCGAGCCAGATACATGATAATCCATTTGTAAATCTTGTCCCTTTTTGTGAGTACAGATGGTGACCAGCGACCTGAAATAATTAAATAATTTCGTGTCCAATTAACAAGCAAATTGTTAAGCATCAAATTGAAATAAATTGAAAACTACCTTTGAATTTAGACGCAAACTGAATGAAAGCGTTGAATATTTGAGCGACCTCGCCTTGGTTGAAGATGTAGGCAAGTGCCAGTTGCAAGGTCGTTGGAATTGCTAACCCTGCGATGAGGCTGACGACAAAAATAACCTCATTCGCATCTTTAAGTTGGCAAGTTCGGTAAATGACAAGAGGAACAAGAAGGGCTTGAAATAAGCACGTTACTCTCTGTCGAAAACGGATTTTCTCTGGATGCAGTTGGCATTGAAATTTGTTCCAGGATAGTGAAATGGTTCCGTATTTTCCTGACGAACGGATAAGCCGCAACAACTCAGGAAGAAGACAATCTTCTGTCAGCATTTTTTGCAAGATAAAAACTGAAATGTGTCCATGTGTGATCCATGTCTAGAATGTGGAGTTGCATTGAAATAAATTAATAACTCGCACGAGCCACTTCGTTGTAGCAAATATTCCATTAAGGATTCAAAAGTTGAATTGCGTTATGTCAATATCTCATTCTTCTCCGCCTCTTCGGAACTGGAGGTGTTCCAGATCCAATATTGACGTTACCGGTTAGATTACAGTTCTATCCATAGAACAGTGGCAAACCCTGTTAAATTTAGAAAAGTGTATGGAACCCCTCCACAGAGTAGAACATCAGAGCTGAAGTTATCCAAATACGCTGAAATACTTTAAAATGTCAGAGGATTGCGTAGAAAAATTACTACGAGTATTGTTCGCAAAATATATATTTATTAGTATATCTACAATGGCGTACATTTTACTAATTAAAATGTTCTGCTTTATTTATTCTAGGAAAACATGTTTGTGGCGGAACAATTTCTCTTGTCGAAACTTGTCTTTCTGGTGGAAGGGAATTGGGTTACCCCCAAATACAATTACCCTGCAGGTCCAGGCGATGAGGCGAGTAATTGAAGTGGTACTATCATATGGACTGCATATAATCAATAAGTAGAGTGAACGTATAAAATTTACTCAAGCTTAATTCGAATAAGACTTAATTCTGAATTGTCACAAGTTTATTTTAATCGTTATAGGCTTTAATTTAATCCATCCGAATTCACCAAAATAAGTGAGTTCTACGTACACGTACCTTGCACTCTTTAAAGCAATTCGTATGCTTTTATTCCAGAAACACGAAAGTCGAGGAAGCCCCCACACAATCCTTTTGAAGAAAGTCAACTCATTGACCTTGACTATACTTCTTAAATTCAAAAGATGTGAATGCAGAGATTGAATAAATTCGAAAGACAGTGTTTGGGAAGACAAATCTGGACAGAAGGATTTGAGGGCGGTTTGAAATGAGTAAAAAAATTTGACAGAGTAAAAGCGCTGCATATTCCTTACTTGCAATGACGTAATTTTTGGTCTAATACACGTGAAATCCTAGATAGAACAGGAACCAAACAAGATTCTTTATCGTAGTAAATGTTTCATGGAAAATCGATTAAATAATTTTGAGACTGACACATCATTGTTTCGCCGTGCTTTTGACCTACTTAAATTTGACGTAACACCGTTGGGTGAAATATAAAACCTATACGGATAAAAATTGTGTGAACCAATAGCACAACAAAGCAAATTCGTTTATTGTTTTACATGTGTTTCTCGTTATTAATTTAGGCTCGTCTCACGCATACATTTATAAATTCATATTGCTTAAAGCATCCATCCACCTGTCTTACAACTTCATCAGCAACAAGTTTCCTGTAATAGAGCTGCAAAAGTTTTCCAAAACGAGTGGGGTCAACTGATCAAAGTAGTTACCAGAAAAGAACTGAATTTCGATTCGCCCCCAGGATTTAACATGTTTTCTTAAATAGGGACAATTTCCCCTTCTACGAAGTTGTACCATGTTCCTTTTGACTTTGCACAACACCTCGCCTGAAGTCCGAAAAACGCTTGATGCTAACCCAAACACGAAAACAATGAAGACAGTAACATCCGCGTAGCAAATCAAGAATACCAATTGTGCAATCATATTTAAGTCGTTCCTTGTGACAACAACGAGAAACAAAAACACTACGGACCCAAAAGCAAAACTCACGACAATGAAGTTCATCAACCGTTCCTTGTGCAAGTTGTTGTAAACTTCTGATAGCAACTGAAGGGTTCTGTATTTGTAATCTATGTTTGTGTTTCCTTTCCTTAGGGAGACTCCTGATATTCTGTAAAGAAAGCATGTTTGATTATTTATGTAGAAATATTTACATACAACGTATTTCAAATTTCAATGAAATATTAATAAGGGGGTCCTTTTAAGAGAAACTTTCAATCGACTTTACGTAAAATCTATTGCGAATTTCAGGAAAATCGCATATTCGCATCGCAATCGATATTTTTGAGTTTCAAAGAAAGTCAGTTCGCACAATTTTCATAATACCCCAGGTAGGATATGAGATGAATATGAATATTCCTTATATGAAAAAAATTCCAACAAGTGATATATCGTTAATATTATAAAAATAAAAAAGTGTAGCGTACATTTGAATAACTCTCAGGCCATTTTGGAGAACTTCGATACTAAAGATGAACGTTGCGAATGTAAGAAAGAATGCTACAGGAAGTAAGCTTTCGTAAATTGTCCAAATCACAAATGATCGTACAACGCCAAACATCCATGAAAACCTGATATCGCATATTGGCAACAAACGTAGCACTGCGAAAGGATTCAGACCAATCCCCGGAACAAATATTGTTATGAAAGTTATCAGACTTGGTATTGGAGTTGTCGACTTCCGTAGAATCTTACACAATTGAACCAACATGAGTCCAGACGGTGCTACTTTAAAATAAATGAATATAAATGTTTAAATTTATTTGAACCAATGTATTTTATGTCTTCCCTCTCCCAAATTTTTGGCACTTACCAAATTTTAATTTGTGTGAATTTTCAAAACGTATGGCCGAGTTAAGAAAGTACGATACGTGTTCTGCGTATTCGTGATAGAAATAGGTAAGATATGACACTGCCGAAATCATGACAAATGTCATTGCGCTCAAAATTCGATTCTGAAACTGTCCAGAATCGAGCACTGCATTGGCAAATGATAAACATGATGCGGTTGCGTAAATGATCAAGTGAAGGTAGAGATTTTGTGTTGATTTAGCTTCGCGAAACTGTCCTCTTTGGTGGTCCCATTTTATCGGAAGATAGGTTATTGTTTCCAGATACGTTAAACCACTTGCTCCATTGTCCGAATAAGAAATACTTCGTATTTTCAGGATTTGTCCGAGCAACTTTTCTATATGTAACATTTTGCAAGTGAAAAACTAAATTTCTATAACCAATTTTAATTATTTCCCTAGACCCAGTTTGTCTGATTTTGAATTCATTCTGGGACTCTTTTCTGATTTACCTGAATATTTTGCATGATTCTCATCGTCAAAGTTTAATATAAAATGCTAGTCGACAGTACGACAAACCACTGTCAAACCATGTCATACCAAATCAACAATACATGCCGAATTTGACGTACCATAGTTTTGCGGATATTGCGAATTATGTATCTGAAATGGAATAATATATACAACACTTTAAAATGCCGATGTTCACCCTTCACTGTTTTACGTTTGATGTGAGTACCTAAATATTCATATTCATTGGCACAGAAAAATATATATCGTTCATATATTTTCTCCTTCAGAGAGAAATAGAAAAAGAATTTGATGAGCATGTGTCTTTCATTTCCAGTGTGCACGTAAAGGTTTTATGTTCAATCCGAGAGAATGCAAGCTGAGGATGAACAATGACAATTAGGATTGATGAGTTACAATTTTTTGTTTCATATGAAAACTCAGGACAGTCCCATCCACATACAACAAAAGTTGGTGTGACTATTATGAAAAGCTCACATATATACTCAATAGTGATCAGTGAATTCCTTTGGAAATTTTACACGAATTATTACAAAACGTCAAATATGCCAGTGGCTGTCAATGTGTTTGAGGAGAGGAGATGATAGATAAACGATAAACACATGAGTAATTTTCCTTAGCGTTTAACCAGGCTATATTTATTTTTTACCAAATGTAATTCATTCTAAACCTTGCTTCCTGTGGTTTACTTCACTCAACCAATTAACAGCAAACTCACCAAAGTATTAACAATAAAATTGAGCAACACCACTGGGGTAAATTTGTCCACATAATTTGATGAGCCAAGATTAATTTTTAGTTGTCGCAAAGACACAATGTAAAGCGAGAGAAACTTCCAGTCCTTCCTCTCAACTCTTGGCAAAACCTTTCTCCTGATCATTTCCAGTACTGTAAAAGACGCATTGTTCACAGATCCGAGATACTTTATGAATATGACAATGGCCAAGATTGCCTGGAAAGCTAGCGATGGAAATAAAACCAAATGGAGGAGAGACAAGGAGAATCCCAAATGGAGTAAAACATAGAGACTAGATATAGCCAACATCACAAGAAATATGACTAGCCCCACAGTAAATTCATCTTGATGAATTACATTATAATATTTCACCAAGATCTGGAGCTCTCTCAAAGTTGAAATCATTTTATAAATTGACTTTTTCAAAGGGACGGATTCTTTCATTCGCATTTCCTCGATGGATCTTCGACAACCGTCGATGAAGTAGAGAAAGCAACAACATTCCAGGAACATGAATTCCATAACGTGGAATCCAAAAGCTGCCGACATGCTGATACATATGAAGAATGTGAAGAGGCAAATTGCAAATAAAATTAGGAGGGAACCCTGCTCCCATGGTTTATTCACTTCTTCAATGCTTCTGGAACACTCGGGCAACAAGTCCTTCGCGAACGTTGCCGAAGTACAAGGGAAAATCCATCTTAAGACAGCGTAAAAGAGGATTCCAATCGGTGCAAATGTCATGGTGAAAACCATAACGAACTTCACAATGAATTTTTCCATCCAGTTCATGGGTTGAAGGGCAGATTCTTTTATTAGAAAATATATCCAAATCAAATAATTTTGGTATGAAATAAAATCCCAAATGATTTATTCCGAATTTAATTTACCTGCATCTTGTCGTCGCTCGAACTGAAGCAAAAGGTTGAATAATTCAACAACTGCATCGCGCTTCGCTAAGTAAACTACATTCCCAAGAAGAAAAATTACACCGCAACCAAAATAAGCTAAGCTTTCAATTGTGTACATTAGCGGCTCCTTTCCATACTCCAGCAGTAATTGCAAGAGCAGTACTAACAGGAGAAATGCGTAAATGAAACATTTTCCTTGTAACAGCAAGCAAGTTAGGTGATTTCTGACTTCTAGCTGGAGTTCATGTCCTTGTCTTTTTATCGAGAATATTGAAGTCACGATAAATTTTATAGTGGAAATATGTAGACTCACAAAATGTATGAAGTTTTCCGATTGAAGCATTTTGACTCGCTCGAATTTATTCGGCTCGACTTGCTCAGGCTAAATGATTAGTGTGGAGGATGGAAGTTGAAACGAAGGGAATCACTTGTGACGTTATGGATGTAGCGGCGTTTTATTTGGGTAATTGATGCACCATGGTGAGATACAGGACATATCCTATTTTAATCATGTCACAGTTAATGTGACTGTAATGAATGCATGTTTTGATATGACATATCGAGAGGCAAATATTAGTCGGATCTACAAAATGCATATTACCACTTCGTTGAAACATGATGCAAACGTTGAAAACCGCGTAAATTGCAGGGTTCGCTAAAACGCGATTCTAAGAAATACGATTTTTAAGTTATTAGCACCAAAATTTTTTTTAACTGATCTGATTTTTTACGTCTTTTAATAAGTAATTAGCCGAAATCCTGGGACTACGACTCACAAATGTGGGGTCTGCTGATGAAACACAATCGGTTGTGCTGATGCTGGTGCTTTCTTGGTGATTGCTCATTTATTTCAGACACCTGGCTTGTCAAATCATTTTTACATTTTACAAAGTATAGAAACGTGAAAACCACACGGTTTTAGTTTTTTAACGTATGGTTTTACCATCTCTGGTGTAATTGGTTTATCTTGTTGAACAGTTAATATGTGTCCATTGTTTCTTTGAATTAGCTCTTTCGTCGGTATATACACTTTATACAATGAAATTAGTACATGTCATACAGAAGTGGTTGTAGATTAGTTTTCCTAAAGACAAATCTACCAATTTGGGAAACGTTGTATGGTTTTGTGCATAATAATAATTGCATTCAGATTCAGCTCGTTACAATATCCACTCCCCAAGATACATAACATGGACACGGTTATGTGACATGCGATGTTCTCCGTACTTAAAGCTTGTATGGGGTAATAAGTTATAAATTATTAAACTGACATAACCAAAAGCAGGCTGACTTTTATTGAGCAACGTGATAGATATAATTCAGATCACATGAAATGGAACCACAATATAAAATATGTCTTACACAGTGGCAGAACTTCTTATATGTAACTGTAGTTTTATTTTAGAAGTTTTAGGAGTTATGTGTCTGGATGCTAGTAAAATTAAAACGCTGGCCTAGCACTTCGGTATAGGTTCAATTTTGAAGCTGAGAAAGGCGTTGTAGTTTTTATATGTTTTTACCTGTATAAAGCCCTTTATTAAAAGTCAACTCTTGTAAATCTATTTATGATAAAATCATTTTTCATGAAAGGGCGAAAGGGCGATATTTTCTGATGAAATAAGTTGATGTTGAGAACAAGATTTATGTACACTTGAGCATAAAGCTGTTGTAGCCTGTTAAAAGTAGAAAAATTCACGGGCAAAGGACTGGAGTAGTACAGAAAACTATTTTGTCGGCTCAATGCAAATGTGAACATGATGTGTACGCCTGCTGTCTCCGAAAACTCTGGACGAAATGATCAAATGATATGATTCGGTTAAAAATTAATTGGTGGATGGTGACGAAATGAGTGTACATTCAATTAAATTCCAGATATGTAGTCTCCATTGCATAATGGCATTGATTGGAATGGGATGTATGGACATTAAAAATACTCTCGATGTATTGATGACAGCTTTTATTATCATATAGCCTTATCTCTTGGTGGCACACGTTTACCGACAAGGTGCTTTAATGGGAAAATGTTTTTAATTAAGTGTAAAAATGTGTGTTACTCCTTTATCGGGTGAAGGACGGTGAATCTCTATCTCAGTTGTTCTTTTGATGCAGACACGCATGTGACATAGTTTTGCAAAATATTTATAATTAAAACTTACTTCTCAACCACATGGAATTCCAATTGAGACAGCTAAGTGCCAATGTGAAATAGCAGATTTCACGTCTGTCCACAGAGAGAGAAAGTGGAATTGCTAAAAGTTATAATTCTCTTAAACTACAAGATGGAAAACAAAGGCTTTGTTCAAAGCGAGAAAGGTGAGAAGTTCTCCCTGGACAATGGCAAAACTGGGGTTGACGGCACGATTCGAATGGAACGTCAAATCGGGCTTTTAGGAGGAATCTCATTAATTCTAGGAATGATGATTGGTAATGTTAACTTAAATTAAGGATGTCTGTCTGTTCATATTTATCACCGTATTAATTCTCCATAATTTCATACCTTTCGCACAGGTTCAGGTATATTTATTTCCCCCACGGGTCTCTTGGAGAATACGGGTTCAGCTTCGCTAAGTTTGGTTGTTTGGGCTGCATGCGGAGTACTCTCAACACTCGCAGCTCTCACGTATTGTGAGCTTGGAGCTGTCATTCCGAAATCCGGAGGTGAACATGCATATTTCATGGAGACGTACACTCCACTCCACCGATTTTTCGGGGAAATGCCAGCATTTCAGTTTTCCTGGGTACTTATCCATAATAACCATCATCATCATGTGTTAATTAAGTAATTATGTTTTGATATAATATCTCACTTTTCTATCAACTTTCAAAAGTGTATGGTCCTCCTCATCAGACCGATGAGTGTAGCTGTTGCGAGTCTTGCCGCTGGAAAGTACACACTTTATCCTATTCTCAAGTTGGACAGATTCTGCAAAGAATTTCAAGACGAGAAGGAGTTCGAATGGGCTGTCACATTGTTAGCTTTAGTGTATCTTTGTGAGATTATTGCACAGAAAATTTTTCATCAAAATTTTTGTTTTCATCGTAATCGTAACATGGTATTCTTAATAGCATTTTTTTTAAATTTAGATTTAATCGCCGCACTGAACGTGATGAGTGCAAAATTCGCCACCCGAGCAGCAATCTTATTCCTCATCGCAAAAATCTCCGCAATGGCTCTAATGATTGGAATAGGAATTTATAACATGGGACAAGGGAATTTCGGAGCTTTGGAGAATGGGTGGGATTCTACGGACAAGGGGGTGGGTGATATTGCCATGTCATTTTATGGGGGCGTCTTCGCTTACGACGGCTGGAATAATTTAAATTTTGGTAAAACAAAAACTTAAAATATTTGCGAGAATTCGTACGTAAAAACTCATTTTTTTCCCTCATAACAAAAGTATGCTTGGATTCCAGTCACAGAAGAATTGAAAAATCCACATCGAAACCTTCCACTAGCAATCATGATTGGAATTCCGCTCTCAACTTTCCTCTATCTTTTGATCAACGTGTCGTACTTGTCCGTCCTCACGAAAGATGTAATGATCGCCTCTGAGGCAGTTGCAATTGACGTTGGCGACGATTTCCTGGGCCCGATGAAACTTCTCATTCCCATTTTGGTTACTCTCGCTGCCGCTGGAACAGCAAATGGCTCAATGTTTACTGCTGGAAGGTTCGACTTAAATATACAAACAAAAAAATCAAGAATTAAAACAGCCACGGAATTTAAAAAAACGTAAACCCTCTCACAGAATTGCATACTGCGTGGGAAGGGAAGGACACATGGTTGACGTCATGTCATACGTCCACGCTTCAAGACTGACTCCAGTCGTTGCCATACTTGTCAGCGTAAGAAGACTTTTGGGGAGAAATTATGTTACTTTTTTCAAAAAATTATTTTTTTGCAAAATATATTATTCCCATTTTTTTCTCCAGACAATTCTCGGCTCCGCCTTCGTCATCTATGGAAATATAGGGAAGCTAATTGAGCTCGCGGGATTTGTCGGCTGGATGTTTTATGGATTGGCTTTGGCCTCAGTTGTTGTGCTCAGATTCACGAAATCTGATGCTCCTCGTCCCTTCAAAGTTCCAATAATTATTCCCATCATAACGACAATAATGGCTGTAGCTCTGGTCGTTCTGCCTGTTGCCTATAATCCAACAATTGAATACATCGCTGTAATTGGTTACATGCTGTTGGGGGTCGTCTTCCAGTACATCTTTGTTTACAGGAAATTGAGAGTGCCGTACATGGACGAATTCACTAGATTTGTCCAGTATTTTACACTTGGCGTTCCGTCGCCATACAAAGAAGATTAAAAGAGTGTCGATGGATGTGATAAATACTTTTTCATGTAATAAATATTGTGACTTTTAGGAAGTATTTTATTTAAAGTTGAAGTTCCGTTTAAATCAGTTTATCTAATTAAAATCTAATTATAATATAACATACCTTCTGCAATAATCATAACTCATAACCTTCATGTGATTTGTTGCTTCTGTTGTTCCGATGTTATAATTCTCGACTCGACTTACTTTGCATTCCGCTCGCTCTCGAGTCGCAGCTTTTCGCCGTGTGCGTAGATAGGATATTGAAATGACAAAAAGCTCCCCTTAGATTGAAGCCCACTCAGCTCATTACAAATTCCGAGTGGAAGACGCCTGGCCGTGTGCGGGATACTGAAAGAGCATACATCTTCCACACTTCTGCTTTTTTGTGGAAAAACATTACACCACGTAATTCCGGAGTTTGAACCTTTCAATTTCTCTCTCGTGATTAGGATATTGTAATGACGTAAAATCTTCCATGCAGATTCTTTACAGAGATACCATTACCATGAATGACCATAACTAACATCATCAGCACATCAGCAGCGTGTTGATTTACAGCGATTGCGACTTCTTTCGTTCTTTCTTATCGGGAAAGAGGACACACATGACAGTTGACAGTTTGTGAGGAGAATTGAGAACGGAAACAAACTAAATTACATATATACATATTTAACATTGATATTAAAATACTGTTTTGGTTCTCTACCTTCCGGAACATAGAGGTGATTTGCTGTTTTGAGACCTGACATGTTAGATTGAATTTAAAAATTAAAAAGTTATTCCAGTGATTATCAGTTAGTTGTTCTTGTGATTGCCAAAGGTTTTGCTTTGATGCAAGCCTAGGATTGTAGATTAAAAGTTCCAAATTGCGTCTTGAGATGCACTATCAACTATACATTCATTATATTTAACAACATTAGCCTCTCACCTTTCAGTAATCTTTCACCCTTATCTTTCAACTTACATCTTCACCAGTTACATTTACATTATTCAGTTGCAAACATGTAGACAAAGACAATTACGATTAGTATTTATAATACTTGTTCCCATTCCGAATCCACGTATAATTTATTCTTTCCGCTCCTCACAGATACCTTTATATCGATGTTTATGAAATTATTATTTCTAACGATGAAACATAAAGCAGGCATACACCTATGTGCATTATTTATATACTATTATACTTATTCACTGATCCTGAGCCAAATGTTTTTACTGGAACGCCATCCTAGATCACAAGATGGAAGATACAAAATAAACCATGGTAAAAACCTATTGGTGTAGTAAAAACCGTGAGTATTTTCTGAATCGTTGAATTTTCAAATTTCAACGTCAATTTTTCATGTTTTGGATTTGCGATGTCAACCTAAAAGAGAATGATGGTTGTGGCATTGACCCTGTGAGCTAATTTACAATTAAACGAACTTCAGAAATGACGCATGCATGGTTAAAAGTAGTCCTGAACCCCATCAGAAAAATGTGGACGGATTGACAGACAGACATAGGAACTTACTTAAGACGATTCTGGACTGGAGTCACATTATAAAAACTCATTATAGAGTTTGTATATTTATTCAGTTATCGTTGCCCTGATATATACTGGCACTGAATATTAATATCATCTTAATCATGCGTGTCATTATTGGAATAAATTTAAGTCATATCGCGTTGAACCTTGCACTGATCGTTAGTCGTTTGTGCTATGGTTTCATTCATTACAATTGTTGATATATGGATAATGTACCTCTGCTGTTTACTTCCTCAACATTATTTTACCAAACCATTCACAACATATTTCTTCCTCGATTGAAACATTTGTGCACAAATCAACAATAAAATTTGTGACGATATTTATATATATATAAATGGGGGATAATGTTGCGAACTCACCTAAAATTAATTACGTACGAGTATTGTTGGCGAGATTTTGCTTTGCAACCTCCAAATATCCTCGTCTACGACAGAACCTCGCTGGCCTGACAGGTTATAGCTATCATAGACCCAATTAAATATTTAATTTCAGCTTTTCACTCAAAGTTTTCCAATAAAATTTTGCAGTTGCAACTGGTGGACTAAGCTTGGGCCATGCACTTGGCTGGTCGTCTCCAGCTTTGTCCTCCATCAAAAATGGGGGGCATTTTGATAACATCAATCAAACAGACTTGTCCCTAATTGGATCCTTATTAACGGTATGTGTATTATTAAATGAAAATTAGCTGAAACATATATTTCTTCGAATTTATAACCTTTTCAATATTCAACAGGTTGGAGCCTTTTTCGGATCTCTCGTGGCAGGATATTGCGTTGGGAAAGTTGGCCGAAAAAATACTCTCCTTTTGTCAGCAATTCCAATGGGGCTCGGTTGGCTTTTGCTGGCAACGGCAGACCAAAAATCCGAGTTGTTTTTTGGCAGATTTTTCACAGGTCATCTCATATTCCATCACAGTCTTAAATCACGTTTCCGATAAGCAGTTTTACTCATCTTTTCAAAATAATATTTTTTTAGGTTTCAGTGTAGGATCAATAGCTGTGGCAGGGCCAGTATATTTAAGTGAAATCCTGGAGCCACAACTTCGTGGTAGACTTGGATCCCTCTTTTTCATCAGTGCGAAATTAGGGATTCTCTTTGCGTAAATAGGCAGAATCTTCGACAGATAAAAAATAAAACGTGAAAAGATAGTTAAAATAATGTGACGTTTCAATATACATATTTTCAGATTCTTCGTAGGATCTTTTCTTCCTTTCAACCGCCTGGCTGCCACTTGTGCTCCTTTTGCACTCCTCTTCGCGATTGCGGTTGCATTCTTACCCGAATCTCCACGTTACTTGCTAACGATCGGTGAGACAAAGGAAGCAACTAATGCATTAAGTTGGTTCCGAGGTGCTACTGAGACATGCCCAAAACCTCAAGTTTTTGCTGAAATCGCGGAAGTATGAATTATATAAATTGGAACAAAATGTTCTTGATTATTTTTGATAAAATAAAGATTTACGTATGTAAACCGTTGATGTATTTCAGATGTCCGAAGAAATCGAGCGGAAACGGGGAGAAGCGACAAATTTCTTGTTCTTAAGGCTCTTGACATTGCAACCATTTCTCATCGGAATTACGCTCATGTTCTTCAACCAATTCAGTGGGGGAAATGTATTCGGCTTCTACACAGTCTCAATTTTTGAGCAAACTGGCTCTGGGATTGATTCCTACTGGTCTGCTGTGATTGTTGGAGTTTGTCAGACGTTGGCAGTGATTTTTACGTGTCTCTACGTGGACACTTTGGGGAGGCGGGTTATGCTCATTGGCTCCTTTACATTGATGCTCTTGTCCCTGTCAACATTAGCTGCCTTTTTCCACTTCAAGTTGGAGTATGAGCTCGTCAGCCAGGGTTTTACCTGGATTCCACTTGTCACTTTGGTCGTTTATAATGCAGCTTACAATGGAGGGGTTGGGGAACTGGCTTGGATCGTGATGAGTGAAATACTTCCAGGAAACATGATTGGTAAAATTATAACAAATACTTTAAGCTTATCATTGGACTGTGTTTTGAAATATGCAATGATTTTTTATCAATTTGATAGGACCTGCATCCGGATTTACGTCTGCGTTCAACTGGGTCATGGCCTTCATTACCACACGCTACTTTGGAGACTTTAATGAAGCTCTCGGCCAAGAAAACACATTTTTTCTCATCGCCCTTTTATGCGGGATGGGTGCGCTATTTACCTACTTTCTGGTTCCAGAGACGAATCAAAAATCCTTGACAAAAATTCAGCGAGACAACTTTGACACGAGGAATGATGGAGTAAATTCATATAACATGTCTCCGTAGTTGACAAAAATGGAATTTAAAAAGTACAACTTTACTCATAAAAAATTGATTAAAACAATATTTAAAGCTCGTCATTGTAAGCTCGTCAAAATATAAATGCAAAAAATAATAAATGAACAATATTTTTGATTGAGATTCCAAACTAAACTCCAAAAATAAGAATTTTTTATCCCGACAAAGGTACGGAGAGAAACTTTGGTGGTTTGCGAACTGGCCACAACCTTTCCACGAGTTGTGCAATTCGGAGCAAGGTCACTTCACTATTTCTCCTGCCAATGAAGCAAATTCCAAATGGGATTCCATATTTGTCGTATCCTGCTGGAACCTATAATTTTTCAAATAAAAATATAAAATTCACACGAAAATCATTACTCAAAATTTAATGTAAATGTGTTATGCTCGAACACGAACACGCTATGAAAGCCTACCGTAATTGACGGATACCCCGCCACCGCAGCCAAAGTAGTTCCCACAAACGGACTCTGTCCCAAGGTCGGATCAACACTAACATTAAACCTCGGCTCACTCGGAGTCGCCACCGCGTCCAAATGATTCCCATCCAGCAACAAATCCAGGTACTTGACAGCATTCTCCTTATTCTCTCGCAGAAGCTTCAAATAAGTCTCATTCTTCACTCCGTCTGTTGCCTCCGCCAATTCCAGCAGAGTTTGATTATATCCCTCTGGACTGGGATGAAGTTTATTATATTCAATTATGTCCTTCAAAGTTCTGATCTGAGTTTCATTTTCTCCCGCCTTCATGGAAACAGTCTCCTGCTCCAAGTAGGCATTTAGGTCATGCTTAAAGTCATGGGTGACCACGGTGATCTCGACGTCGGAAATATTTTTCAAATATTCCCACTCTTCCTTCAGAGGATCTTTCAACTCAACCATGTCCGCTGGAGAGGTATTAATTTTCTCCAGGAGCTGGTTCAAATATGGGAGCTCACACTCAAGAAGGGTGGAGTTGGCCAACTCCGGTGTCCAGAAAGGCTTCCTTGGAATTCCAATTCTGAAAGGTTCTTCAGGCGCGTACTCTTCCCCCAGACAGGACTCATATGAGCCTCCACAATTTTGCAAAGACTCACTTTTATTAGAATTGGACTCGCCAACCATTCCATCAAGCAGAATGGCCGTGTCCATAACTGTTCTTGTGATGGGACCAACAGTGTCCTGATTGGCTGAAATGGGAATGATCCCTTGGATTGGAACTAGGCCGTGGGTAGACTTCATTGAGACACAGGCTGCTACACTTGAAGGGGAAATCAAGGATCCGTCAGTTTCAGTTCCGAGAGTTGCCACAGCAAGATTGACTGATGTGGCGACAGCGGAGCCGGAACTGGATCCTTGTGGATTGGCGAGAATATTGTAGGCATTCTTTGTTTGACCTCCTCGACCACTCCATCCATTCGGGATATTTGTGCCACGGAAACTGGAATGAACAAAAAATGAAATTATGTAAATTTCAAAAAAAACCTTAAGCCAAAAAATTGTTTCTCCGGACAAACTTACTATGACATCTCTCCCAAATTCGTCTTCCCTAAAATGACCACCCCACTCTCCCTCAACCTCCTCACCACCTCCGCGTCCCTCTTCGGCTTCACTCCAACCAGAGCCAGAGAGCCGGCTGCAGTTTCCATCTTGTCCTTCGTCGCATAATTATCTTTCAACAGAATCGGGATTCCATGCAAAGATCCTCGTTTAGAGCCATTCTTCCTTTCCTCGTCCAACTCCGACGCAATTTCAAGTGCATCCGGATTCAGCTCAATAATAGCCTTGAGATACGGATTAAATTTCTCGATTCTCTCCAGATAGCATTTCGTCAGTTGTGTTGAGTTGAGTAGCCCATCTTCAAACAGATTTTGCACTCTCTCAATCGTAATTTCCCGAATGTCCACGTCCCCACATTTCGAATATTTCTCGTCAAGGTCGGCCAGAATCTTGGAGTCTTCCGAAGTATTGTTCACATTACTTCCGGAAACAGTTGAGGTCTCTGGAACATGTGTTGTCGTTTCTGTTTCCGCAACCGATTCCATCATTTCCAGTGGCCGCTCTAGTTCATGAAAAGAATTCACAAAGTGCGACAAGCTTAAAATTAATATCACAATAAAACTCAATCTCAACTTGTGACTCTCCATGTTTGCAAAAGATAATCTACAAACTACAATCTTAAAATCTTCCTAATCTTATAATATGCTAGCCACTCGATGTCTTACCCATGACTGAAGATTTGAAGAAGGAAAAAATGAACTTTATGAACTTCAGAAAAATGACTTCGTCTTCGTCATAATCAGTTTTTCCCCATCTCTTCGCTTCACCTCCTCCTCAGAACAGCATGCAATGTATATGTCCGATTCGTTCCGGGGTAGTGCTTCCAGATCTCAAATGCTCCAGCCTTTGGTTGGCAGCCTAGCTCACATTCACAATAATTGAGTACTCTTCGTATCTTCAGGAAAAAAATATATTCGCCATAAAGAGGAAGTTGGAAGTTAGTTGCATACACCACTTATCAAGACTGCATTGTTGTTTTCACAAGGAAAAAATCCACAAGTCTACTCTTACACCTGAAACCAGAATTAAATAAATTTATTTAAATGACTCACAAAGAACTTTGTGAAAACAAAGTTTATGTTGGGTGCTTCCTCACCAAATTCCAAATCGAGATGAAAATGTTGGATTGAGCATTGGGTGCGTGTCTATGATACATCATAATAATACACATATTTTTTATACTTTTATATGCTCCATGCTCCAGGTGGTTTGGTTTGGTTTATGGGTTCACTCTCATTCTCATGTCGATACATATCAATGTATTACTGGTCAAGCTCATCACCTCAGTACCTCACCATATGCGTTGTATCATTTCATCTCGACTCACAATGGAAAAGGTTAAGAGACGAGAATCGAGAGATCGAAAGTGATTGCATTGCATGCATAATATGAATTGAGCGTGTAAATGCTAAATGAATAAATCCACAGCTCGCGTGTGGAACATGATTTCGTTTTGCATGTATATTTATGCACTTTTTATAGTTGGCAATCTTATCAAGGCGAGAAGTGTAACACCTTAGATTATGGATAAAACCATAATATCCAGCATGTTAGATCATATCTCACTGAAGAATTGTTTGAATTTATATGCACGTGCCTGGTTTAGGTTAGGATGATGATTCATATGATCAAAGCTAAAAGTTCTCACGGATAATACATGTTTATGCAAATGCAATTAGCTATTTTACCTTATACAAAATGTTCATATCGTAAGCAGTATTAGTGCAGACGGAGAGACGGCTAAATATATTTGTGTTGTACCTAAAAATAAAGCTTTAAAGAAAAGTAGCGTGTTTCTGAAAGGAGTCTTTTCTTTTGTTTCTCAGTTTTTGTGTTTTAAGTTTTTATAAAATGTAGGTAATTTTTAGTCATCATATCCAGTCAGTCACTGATTCATCACGAACTTTCTTAAGGTACATATGTAAATTGCAGTTTAGCACCTTTTACAGAAACATAATTTCCAGTGTGATGTGAGTAATAGGATCAAGAATGTGTAAATAGGTATTCCCAATTCACACTTACAAGAAGTTACTTGGAATCGAGGAAGAACGAGATTATTTCTTGTTACGCGATTTAAAAAAATTCATTTATGGAATTTTCAAAGTGAGTGACTCATGTGAAATGATGAAAATTTCTTGGACAGGTGCATCTCTCCTACACTTTCACTCATTATCACTTTAAAGTGTGATAAAACATTTCACCAGAAAGGTGCACGACACTTAATTTTTTAATGTCAAGTGTGGACACGCCAGACGTCAGTAATCGGGAGAGAAAAGCACATTTTTTGTTTAATTAAGGAAGTGTATTCTTGTTCGGGTCTATGAACGTCAGTCTGTGGGAAATACCATTTTCGAGGGAGAGCTGTTGATTTAAACACTGACCACAGCAACTATATAGAACACTTGGAGCGTCATGGAAGGTGGCTTATTGATGGCGTAATTAACAAGTCATGAAAGTATATGACTTCCTTAATACTTACGAGGCATAAAAAATGTTAAAAGAAACTGACACTTTCTAGAGAGAAATATGCTTACATCACGGAAATTCATATGAAACTGAAAGATTCAAGTTCTTCAAATGAGGCAATCAATTTTAATAGTTACAACTTCCTTAACAACTTGTTCATGGTATGGGTGATGGGTAGTAGACAGAGGTTCCTCTGGGATTTGGATATTTTTACCAACTAAAATCAGTAAACCATTTCGAAATCATTTTTCACAGAAAGGGCATGTTTTTGAAATTAAATAAATTGTATCCTTTTTAAGCACAATATGTAAAAGCTAGTTTCAAAATAAGAACTTAAAGGAAAATTGATTGACAATTGATCTACATTTTTACTACTAAACTTGTCTCCTCTTCAAGCCCAATTTATACCCCCGTTCCAACACAAGTACAATATCGGGAGCGACCTTCACATCCTCCAGCTTGTCCGTAGTAGTCAAAACAAAATGTCTTAGAATCCAGGAGCAAACCACCTTCGCCTCAATTATTCCGAACCTGAAACCAATGCAATTCCGAGGCCCCAAGGAAAATGGAATTAAGCACGAGTGAGCTTTGGAATTTTCCTCCTGAAACCTGTCCGGAATGAAGGAATCTGGATTCGGGAAGTTGTCAGGATTGCGATGGATCGCAGGAATGAAAACAATCGCATTTGTCCCCGTTGGAAGTTCCAAATTTTCATCTGTTTTGAAGCACAAAACATTTTTCAGATGAGACACAATTAAATTTTATTTTAAAAAATATAGTTTTATCTTTACCAAGTTTCAGCGGCGATTCCAGCCGTCGATTATTCACGAAAGCAATCGGGAAAAGTCTGAGCGTTTCAAAGATGCAATTTTGCAAGTGCTTCAACCCGGAAAGCCCTTCGTATGTCAGGTCACCTTCTGGCGAAAGCCCACTTGTACTCTCCTGGAAAATATTGTCAACCTCGTCCCTGCATTTCTTTTGTTCCTCCGGGTGACTGGCGAGGAAGAAGAGAAGGAACTGGATTGTAGTTGCTGAAGTCTCGAAACCTGTAACTAACATCACAGCAATTTCCTCCAGAAGACCCTCTTCATCCACACCGTCAGCTATGAGCTCCTCCACAATACTCACAAATGGACGTTTGGCTGAAAAGTTCAAAAAATACATGTGCTAAAAAAGTTGATTAAAATACAAAATGATTAAATAATTAAAACTCTTTGACACAACTTACTTCCTGGAATGGAGTTCCCGTCTTGGTCCTTCTCCTGCTGACGACCTTCATCCCCTTTCTTATGATGCTCGATCACTCTCCGACCAATATTATGCAATTTCTCGCTGGACTGCTGAAGCCTCCTCTTTTCCGGATGGAAGTACCATATCAACTCGTTACTTTGCCATGGACTGACAAGCCTAGTAGCGGTAATTCCTTTGACCACGTCCAGAGTTTCCATCATTTTGTATTCATCCGTTACTTCGCACACCTCCATTCCCATTGTCGTCTCTTTTCATGTCCAGAGAAAAAATGTACCGTGACCATATTAACTTTTTTTCACGACTTGGATTTATTTAAAAATAATAATAATCCATTCGTGACTAACCACAAATGATTCGAAAAGCAGCGATCCAAAGTTGAGCTTTAATATCCTTCGCCTCTGGCTCCAGACTGGACTCTGGAAAAATATCCTCCAGCTCGTGGAGAAGTTGTCTGGCATGCTTGTTGTATACCTTCATGTAGCCCTTCAGCGAGGCAACAGTAAACGCTCTGTTCAACACTTTTCGGCGAGAGCGCCACTTGTCCGGTTTCGCAAGTATGAGTCCATCCTTCCACAGGGGAACGATGACCTTGAAATTGTCACCCTTGCCGAGATGTCCGTTTTCATTGGAACTCAGCAGTTTCTTTAAAAAAAATAAAACCAAGTTCAGAGTTGCACACACAAAGTAAATCAAAAATATTTATCAGGGCAAAAAAAAATATTCCAAAAATACCTTAGCGTAATCAATTGAAGTAATAAGGACGGAAGGCTTATTTCCAACCCAAAATGCAAACAAGCCGAATTGACGAAACTCTCTGCTCCACTTCAGAAGTACTTCCATTCTTGCTGAAATCGGATTTTTAAACACTTGTTGGACTACTAAATTATATAAAGTATATTGAAAGTTCAGAGTGTAAAACTTACTCTCGGGATATCGTAAGGGAGCAGCACTTCCCAAAAGCCATACTCGTTTCGGCCCAGGTAACCTGTCGATTACTGAATTTCTTCCGGAACTGAGGAGGTAAATGAGCAGACTGACAGCAGCACATATAACCAAATACAAAGTGCTTAATCCCCGTGTCCAGTCAGTTGCTTCATTCTCCAGTGCAGAATTTTCATTTTCCGGGGACACTGAAGGACGGAGAAGGAACCACGGAGAGAGAAGTTGAAAGCTTTTTTCCATATTTTCTTTTTCTGCTCTTTTTCCAGAATCAAGAACATCATGATCAAGTTCGTGTTCAGCTATCACTGATCCACATTCCAGAAGTTGAACTCCTTAAATAATCCTATTTTCACGTTGATGTATCCTCGAAAAACGTGGCGTGGTCGTGGTCAACGACTGCTAATAACAATAAACATTTACTTTTAGAGTGAAAATGAAATGCGTACCCAATTCGCATTTTCTTGCTGAATGTTCAGAGATAACAGAAACTTTTAATGCTTTTTCAAGGAATTACGCAAATTTATTTGGCAAGTCAAGTGTTACATTTCTCCGCAAAATATGAGCCATTCAGATGATGATGTGTGAAGGTACAAACATCGTCCGTGGCCCATGAGTGGAATTGAGCCATTATTCAGCAAATGAATGGAGTTGATTGATGTGATGTGTGCAACAACAATGCAACTTTCAATCTCCTTTAACAAAGACATTGAAAATCATATTTATTATGTGAAAATCCAATTACAATGTCCTCATGTTCCATATTTCAAAACCTCGTGGTGTGGCATGATCAGATTTGCAAGAGGCGGTTATTTGTAACCTCATACAGAAACCGAACGTGTTATTATTGGTGATTATGACACATATGAAAATTATGTATTTTGTAAAGTTGTCCAAATATAATTTATCAGGAAATAACAATTATTTCAAAACATATATGATGACGTAGGTGTGGAACGTGGACAGCGGATGCTTTTGGCAATTAGTTGAAGGGGAGTCCCGGAACCGCATCGCAGTTCAATCTGGAAAGAACTCGAGGATTTACATGGATTTGTTCGGCACGAGCTGGAATTGGAACGGCGAATGGAAATGCTTTTCGGTATCAATCCTTATTTAATTTTGTGTTGTCAGTTGTCTGTGGAGATGTGCCAATCTGTTAGCAAAAATGTGTACATCATTTACAAACTTTGTTATCACATACCTGTTACAAATGTTGAGTTAGTATACGGAAATGATATATGTTATAAATATTTATATTTAAATATCGGTATATACATGTTATCAAGAAATCATTATGATTCCAGTCATTTTAGCCGTGGCTGTGAGCGTTTGAGTAAAGAAATGATTACTGAGTATGATTATTGAGTGTGGAAGTGACTGATGCATACATGATCCATAATATTTTCGGCATAAAAAGGCTTTATCAGATTCTGCTTATCATTTTTGCAAATATTTTCACCACCGCCATACTCCATACTATACACACCATTTAGGTACGTTGCTAAATTCAAAGCAAATTTGTATGCGAAACACAATTCCATATAGATCGTCCTTATATAAAACAGTAAAACGGAGCGTATTCTAATAATCACAACTTATCTTGTTCGAGGGTTTGCTGCACGAGAATCATATTATTCACCATTTTTCTGAAGGTTTTTGTTTTTGTGAAGAAAAAATGAATTTTTTTGTAAAGGAGCAAGAGAAAACCAGGGTGAGTTTCAATACTAAATATATATTTTATACAATTTATAAACATTCGTGACGATATTTAATTTTTATTTCAGCGAAAAAGTTCCATAGGCCGGCCACAAGCTGAGAAGATTGTCGGCAACTTGCTGAAATGTCCATCCTGCCATCAACTGCCATTGTACGAGGTCTACCAGTGTCGGAATGGGCATGCAATTTGCAAAAAGT
The DNA here is from genome assembly GCA_034687055.1 of Heteromurus nitidus. Classification (NCBI taxonomy): domain Eukaryota; kingdom Metazoa; phylum Arthropoda; class Collembola; order Entomobryomorpha; family Entomobryidae; genus Heteromurus; species Heteromurus nitidus. Next base: position 9,335 of record JAQFZW010001032.1, on the reverse strand, counting down.
GCATCTCCGAAAGGACCTCGTGCTCCACATGTCGCGTTCCATTTGAAGAGGAAAAAATTCGGAACAGACTAATCGAGTCATTGCTGGAAAATGTGGAGGGGAATTGTCCGAATTGGGAGAGTGGCTGTAGGACAGTGGCACTGAGGAAGAATCTCGGAGAACATTTGCTAACTTGCAAATATGGGTACGATATGGAATGAATTTAGAAAAAGATATTTTCCACAAGAAAATCAAAGTCTTTATTTATAAATTTTTGATTTCTCTTTCCAGACCAATACAACTTTGCAAAATTCTTTGGAACAATGACTGCACCTTCTCGAGTGACAATCTGTTCAAGATCACAGAGCACATGAAGAGCTGTCACGGAGCGCACACTTTGGAGTCGAAGCCGTTGGTTGAGATTTGCTTGAAAAATTTCGGTTTATATGTGGGGGATGGGCGAGGGGGGACATTCACTTATCCCACAACTTGGGTGGCCCAAGTGTCAAATGCTGTCTTCCTCATATTTCTTGTCATTTCGGGACAACATGATTGTCACTTCCATTGCTTGTATGATGGGCTCGAGGAGGAGATTGCCGAACAGTGTAATCTCGCCTTCAAAATATCTGCTGATAAAACAGCCGTGAGTGATTCATCATATAACGTGACCATATGCTACATATTCTTTAATGTTACGCAAAACTTCACATTATGAAATTTTTATTCTTAATTTAGACAAACATTATGTCCTGGACTGTGAAACCAACTTATTTCAAGTCTGTTCGATCTGTGTTGTTGAGGCCGACGATAAGAATGAACTCGAAGCATATTTTGGAGGAGTTGGCGGGCAGACCGATGAAACTCTCTGTGAGCATCCCCTTCCCAGTGGAGGACTACTTTGTCCAGGAGAACGAGATGGAGATGGTGATTAATGAGTGGCTGAAGCAGAAGCATAATTTGTGGATGAGATTGGCGGAGAAGGAGGAGAGGGAGAATGGTGAAGATCATCACCACAACGAGAGGGGTCAGAGGAAAAAGAGTATCATTAGAATCATTAAAGAGTTTGTGGAATAATTTTAATCTATTTAATTAATTTTAATTGTAAGTCGATGTTAGTAATAAAATGTATTGTTTTGAATCGAGCGAAATTTTGCATCCTTTCCAATTGCAATAACATTATTGTTTTACTACGCCTCCATCAAAACCCGTCTATGGCCCAAAACACAAAAACCTGTCAAAATTATAAAACAAAACCTGGACATTTGATGTTATCTTCCTCCAGTTTAATCAGGTTTATGTCCGAACCTACAAGTTTGCAAACATTGGAGTGAGGAGCTCAAAGTACGCAAGTCGAATGCACCAAGAAAATCACCAAAAAGGTGTCCCTGACTTTGACAATAAATCGAATGATTGAACTGATTGAAGGTTGAAGGTAAACTCTAATTTTTACTCCCTGCTTTTTAGAGTTTGGCCAATGGAAATGGGCAGAGTCGAGTTGGAGGATGACGCACGTAGACTATATAGGCTTACATCACATTGAGCTATATTTAGTTTGGTGAAATGCCAACAAAGTATCTTATGGAGGCTCGTTGTTCATATATTCATACATGCTCCATGTCTCACGGACCAGTCTAATGATAAGCAAATGATTTGCCACTTCCATTCCACGAATAGTTGAGTCATCTCAACCAAAAATCAATTACTTCAACCTGAACTCTTGGACATGTTGGACGTTGATGTGTTATGGTGCAAAATATGCGTTCATTAATCGCGTTCAGAGAAATCTATAAATACATCGACGGACGCATGTTATCTACGTGGATCGAGTTTCACAAGTTTGTCAACATTTTTTTCAGAAAAAATGAATTTGTGGATGTTATATTTGCGTCGCAACCTTAAAATCTAGCGGTCATCTCCTAATCGATTCATGTTTCACAATTAATTGACATTTACTAAGATGGATGATGTTTTTATTTATGAATTAAATCTGAAATCAATCAGGTTCAGATGAGGATTTTCCATCCAATATTATTGTTCGCATTTCATGGAAGTGGCAAGTCACTCTTGTTCTAATTCTTGGGAACGTTTCTCTTCAAATATTGACACGCCACAGTTACATTTCACATCCGCCCAAATAATAACACTGTAACTCTGATAGGCACATGCAAATAAATGCATCAAATATATGGCAGTGCGCAAAACTGCAATCATGACAGTGATTGATGACATCCACCATTTACATTACAACACGTTTTTATCAGGTGAATCGTCAGGATCAAGAGAAAAATGCAAGGTACATTTTTTTGTTGGAATTGGACAATATAAAAATAGTGACTCTTCAGTGTGTCACCTCAAACCAATTTCGACTTTGCTCATCTCAGCACATTCTCCTTGGCTCACTCCAATTAACGATGAATTTCTTTGTTCAACAAACACAGGAAGTCCAAACAAAAGTAAGAGCTTTTATGGATTCCAAAAATACGCTTCAATTCCAATTTAAAAACGACGTCAAATTTAATTTGAATTTTTTGTTTTTCAGCGCAAACTTTCTGGAACGAGAGCATCTCCCCAGAAGAAGATTAATGGAGAATTTCTTTATTGTCCAATTTGTCTGGAGCTGCCTCGTCAGGAGGTGTACCAGTGTCGAAATGGACATACAATTTGCCAAACATGTATCTCAGATTTGAAGGTATGTCCTCAGTGCAGAATTCCGTTTGAATCAGAAAAAATTCGAAATAGGCTGCTGGAAACTTTATTGGACAGAATGGAGATTCAGTGTCCACACTGGAAAAATGGATGTGAAGAAGTTTTGCAAAGACAGAATCTCACAATTCATGCGAATTCTTGCAAATTCGGGTATGTGGATTGAAGTAAAGTATAAAAAATTTCGAAGAGGTATTTCCTAAACGTTTTTAATATGTCCCGTTTTTATATCTTATCCAGGCCCCTAAACCTTTGCAAACTGCTCTGGAAAAATGACTGTGACTTTTCCAGTTCCAACTTGAAAACTATTACCGAACACATGAAAACTTCTCACGGTGCTCAAACCCTAGACTCTCAACCTTCAGTTACCTTGACGCTTAAGGACTTCCAATCCTTCGCCACTGGAAAATGTGGAACTTATCCAACATGTTGGATTACTCAAGTCGCCAATGCCACGTTTATCATATTTCTCACAATCAGTGGAAAAAGTGATCTCAGCTTCCACTGCTTGTATGACGGACTGGAAGAAAGTGTTGTTCGAGACTACAATATCGCATACAAGATTTCAGACGATAATTCAAAGGTATATGAATTTCCACAATACTTTTACAATTTTACGAAAAATAATCTACAAAATTTTCTCTATAAAACCTTTTTGATATCTCTTTTAGACGAATATTATGTCGTGGACAATGAAGCCAACTTACTTCAAGTCAGTCAACAAGATTCTCAAATCACCCTCAGTCCAGCTCGACACGAACCACATCATCTCACAATTGTCAGGGGCTTCAATGAGCTTATCGATCAGCATTCCCTTTCCAGTAGACTACTTCGTCGACGAAGCTGAGATCGAAATGGTAATTAATGAATGGCTCAAACAGAAGCACAATTTGTGGATGCGACTAGCTGGAAAGAGTGATTTAAAGGTGCGCAAAACAAGCAAGTTACACTTGGAGAACTTTTTCAGGAGAAAAAGTACAAATTCGAAGGATATTAGATAAATTTTAGAAGGCTAACAATTTCGGACTTTTGTACATTTTATAAATTTTTATGCATCGATTTTAAACTTTTATTTTGCTCAACAATTGAGGTTGCATGGTTTGCAAATAAAGTTTACAAAACTTAAGCAATTGTTTGGTGTCTTTTTGAAATCCAATCCTTAATTTGCGGAATGGCTTGCACAGCCTCCATGTGCTTTTTGAGAATGGGGAATTCTTTCGTCATCCCAATGTAAATGTCACTCTCTGATGGGGTTGGCCATCCTTCGGGCATGATAGGGCCGTCTCCACTCTGTCATCAAAGTAATTTGTGCATTTAAGTGGGTCCGAGGATAATCTATAAATTAACTTTGCGTATATGACCTTATGCAAAGATTTAGTAAATTGTAAATTACCATGGGCTGGTCCCAAATGGAGATAAAATTCGCCAACCAAAAGTCGGCAAAGGTGACCTTCTTCCCTAGTACGAAGTCGCCTTCCCTCTCCTCCAAAATCTTGGCAAACTTGGCATAATATAATTTGAACTTTTGGTCACAAATCACTCTCATCTCGGCCTTATGCTTGGGATCCCGATCAAATGTGGTTGTTCGCCAAACTGAAATATAACATATTTTTAAAAAGTTACTTCTGTCCTGAAATGTAGTAGTCTAAGGTTTTTCTTGACCTTGACTTACTTATGAACAAGTCATGGACGAGTCCAACAACCTCGTCAAGTTTTGCATTGTCCCAGTCGTTATCTGCCACAAGTCCGAATTTCTTGGCCAAGTAGCGAGAGATAGTTTGTGACTGGGATATCTCCGGTTTCCCTTCTTCGTAGAGAACTGGAATTTGGCCGACGGTGCTGATGAAATCTACAATAAAAAATTACTTAAAACACTTCAAAAATACTTTTGTCTTGTCGTTGTCGCTTACTTTGTTTCTTTTCCCGAAACCAAGTTGGATAGTCCCAAGCAACTCTCTCGTCCACATACGGAACCCCGGCGTATGCAAATATCCATCGAATTGGCTCGGCAAGAGCTCGCACGTCAAAGTAGACGATTCGAAACTTTGCCTTTTCACTCATCGTTCAAATTTTTGAAGTGGATAATTCTCTCCAGGGAAATAAATTTAGACTATCCAGGAATCAACTTATGGTGATGATGATGGATGAATTCAGACTTATGATGAGTGGTAATTGAGAGCTTGTGTGTATCTATTCCTGTGATTTTAACTCCTTCAATAACACTTGTGATTTATCAAGATTCGTAGACATCTCACATGCCGCAGTGCCTCAGACGAACATGATTTCATTGTCAAATTGCATTTAGCCGATTCACCTTCAAACATAATAAAGCAAAGATATAAATACTAAAAAATGTATTGCAAAAACACCGATTTAAAGCCGTATCACGGCTTCAAGGCCGGCATGGCTTCGCTTTTAACTTGACAAAGTACATCATATTTCAAGATAAAAGAACATTTTTTTGGTTGTTGAGATTTGAGCCCGCTGGCAAGTATCTACCACAGTATTGAGCAAGCAGTTTTTTTGTCAACTGTCTGACTTGATGAATGTTTTATGTAATGATGCTTATTATCACAACCATAATGATATGCATGTCAACTTTTTATGAACAAGATAATTATAATTAGGCTTAGTATATGAGGCATCCATTGGTCTTGCAAAGTTATACGAAGAATAATAGTTGGTTCAGGAATGTACATTTTAAACCTTCATATACGCACACACAATCCGTCGTAGTAATTCGTATACTACAGAATTTTACGGGTGATGTTGTAGTACTTTCACGAATGTTCAAGTCATCAGTCATCATATCATTTCGCTGAGTGAGAAGAAAATAATTGAAGATTGTTCAAAACAGATATCTTACTACACGCTAGCATGACCACAACAACTTTTCTAGTAATGTGTCAACAATTTTTTTTGAAGACAATGCAATTATAAGCTGCCTCGAAATTGCCAGTCCAAAACCATGTACTGATGTGATCCCATATGACCTGCAATATTTGCATTATCAGAATGCTAATCTCGGGTCACTCCACTTTAGGGGGATGTTCTCATTTGCCCGGGCGCTTGTTTTGATGAAACAATCAAAGAAACGTGTCCTTTGTACAATTGTTAGAAACATGTTTGGGCATGAGACGAAATTTACTTTGGGATTTAATTTGAGCTTATCCACTATCCGCGTTATGAAAAGATATCGTAATGAAATTGGACCATGAAGGCTGCATTGGATTGATCCCAAAGACCAGAGACCCGTTGGTCAAATTAAATGACACAATGTTGAAAACCTCGTGTTGCAGCTCCGATGTATGTATATCAGTTTTTGATGCATACACACAAAATCATGGATGCCGGATGGCAAAATGTGACCTACATTTCCTTTCCTATTCGTCATTGGTATGACATAATGCAGTCGAGATATACTGATTAGAGCAATAACTGACATCGGGATGATTCATTTATTTTTACGAGGGCGTGAAACATAGTTTTTATCAAAGGCGGAAAGCTTTATTAGTCACTTACGATTAGTCACATAAAAACAAAACTCTGTAAACATGCGCATGAGCAAAAGAGTTATATCATCTCGCGATAATAAAGTGACAAACATTAAAATGCATTTTTCGTTTCCTGCTCACGCTGTGTTACTGAAAAACGTTTTTCATGCTGGTCTTATAAATCCTGGTGAAATTGGAGAGAGAGAAAAGGAATCAGTCTTGACAGCTCGCTCCATGAAACAGGATAGAATACTAAATTCTTCCATCTTTACTTTGGATTATCAAGTGTCAGTTTGATCATTGGTAAGACTTGTCACACTTAATATTTCAAAATAATATACAACGGACTTAGAAACCATTCAATTCTGTTGTTGATCAGAAAGAAATCATCTCTCCAGGATTACGATTTCAAGATGGGTTTTAAGTACAATGATGAAGACGTCACAATAATGGCGAAGACGATATACGCCGAGGCGAGGGGAGAGATAGAAGAGGGACAGGTGTGGGTCGGACATGTGATCAAGAACAGAGCAGTTAAAAGTGGAGAATCGGTCAAAACGGAGTGCCTCCGGCCGTACCAATTCGAATGCTGGAATGGGGAAACCGATATCAAGACCGACGATTCAAAAGCGTATTCAACTGCTAAACGGATTACGTTGGAAGTTCTAAAGAGTAGCTCCGATCCCACTGGAGGGTGTGACCACTACAACAACCCTGACAAGGAGGGCTACCCCGACTGGACTAAAAATGTCAAGAAGGTGAAGAAAGTCGGCAATCACCAGTTTTACAAAGCTTGATGGAATTTCCATGCAATATTTTTTGTGACAATAAAATGAATGTATAAATACTTAAATCCAGAGTATTCTCATGTGTGAGTAGATTTACTCGAAAATCCATACGCACAAATTTTAAACACTGACATTTATTTTTTCAATTATTTTAATACAATAATTTTTTTCCGAGAAAACGTTGTTTGGAAGATGAAACACTAGCCAATTGTTTGATGTCTTCTGGAAATCCAGTCTTTGATTTGTGGAATGGCTTTCACTGCTTCCTTGTGTCTTTTTAGAATTGGGTAATCCTTCGTCATGTCAATATAAATATCACTTTCAGATGGCTCCGGCCATCCTTGAGGCATGATTGGACGGTCTCCAACCTATCATTAATAGTCATAAATATCGTATCAACCGAGCGTTTTAAACTTGGGCGAAGAAAACAACTTTCAGTTTGAATGAATAATTGGAAAATTAAATACTTTACCATGGGTTCATCCCACATGGAAATAAAGCTCGCCAGCCAAAAATCGGCAAAAGTTATTGTCTTCCCGAGAATGAAGTCACCTTCCTTTTCTTCCAAAATCTTGGAAAACTTGACATAGTACAATTTAAACTTTTGGTCACATATGACCTTCATCTCTGCCTTGTGCTTCGGATCCGCACTGAACGCTGTTGTTCGAAATACTTAAACAAAAAAATAAAATTTAAAAAAACTCGTCTTGCCAAAACAAAATGTTTACATTTCCTGTTTGACTTTGACTTACAAATGAACAAGTCGTGAACCAGTCCAACAACCTCATCAAGTTTTGCATTGTCCCAGTCGTTATCTGCCACGAGTCCGAATTTCTTGGCCAAGTAACGAGAGATAGTCTGTGACTGGGATAACTCCGGTTTCCCTTCTTCGTACAGGACGGGCATTTGACCGACAGTGCTGTTGAAGGCTGCAAGCATTACCATCATCATCAAAGTCATGAATTGAATTTAATCTACTTCTTATAATAAGCAAACAATGTTTTACTTTGTTTAGTTTTCTGAAACCAAGTTGGGTAGTCCCATGGAATCCTATCGTCCACATAAGGAACCCCAGCGTATTCAAAAATCCATCGGATTGGTTCGGCAAGGGCTCGTACATCGAAGTAGACGAGTCGATACTTAGGCTTTTCACTCATCTTTCAAGGTTTGGAATGGATTTTTTCTTTAATAATTCTCTCCAGCAAAGAAGATCTTTAAACTATCCAGTCCAGAGGTGTGTTATGGACTGGGCGATGGATTGGGTATTCTGAGTGTTTTACATAGATACACCTCATACATATGAGGACTCTGGACTGGTGTAACTTTTGATTTGTCCAGCTTCGTACACACCTCAGCCGAACATCATTTCAATGGTAAATTGGCAATAGGCGATTCACATTCAAAGATAATGAGAAGATGGGAACACGCAAGTACTGCATCATTGCAAGGTTTCGTTTTATCTGGGCATAATATATATATACATCAGTGCAGCATGTAAAAGATGAAATGCAAACTTTGGGATTGTTAGTGATGGTCATTAAATACACGAACAGAGCTCAAAAGGCCACATGAATTGAATTGCTTCATGCAATAAATCTCATTATCACGGTTGGCAGCATAACCACTGCCTGTTTAATGCCGTAGCCAAGATAACATGCGGAGTAGTAGGGTGTATATTTTTTTCTACTTCAGAATTTTTTGTTGGTCCAACATAATTTAGCACATATATCTCAACCATGCTTCAATTCAAACCAAAGCAAAAGTGATCAGGAAGATGATTAATTTCCCTTGGTCTGTAGAATATGCTTCTTGAGTACATTTTTGGCTATGCAATGGAACATGTTTAAACACTTCAAACAACATACATATGTATATTACCGATTCTCATTGCATAATTATTTTTACCGACATTGTACGTGAGCCACAATATAATTCCATTTATAATGCTTTCTCAAATTCAATCAATTTGTAGACTATTAAATTAAGTTAATAAGTTAAAAAAAATTCCGAACCATTTTCCCAATCATGTCATATTTATAGTTTAGCTTCTGGTTTCTATTTTTTCACATCAGGTATACGATAGATGGTCGTCCTCCCTATATCGTGTCCCATACTTTGAAGTACTTCTGTGGTGTCTTGCATGCCACATAGTTAGTGTAGGTCTTGATGCTGGAATCAAGTTTGCCTTGCACTTGGAGTTCTTGGCCTTGAAAATTATTAATATCTTTATTGTGTGTGATTGCTACTCAGGAGCAGGTTCAGGTCTGACTAGGAGTCAGAGAAATCATACATATTGTGATGTATTTAGGTGTGAGTATGCTTTATGCTATGAGCATGGAAAGCAGTCCGAGTGGTGTGCACACGAGGTTCT
>JAQFZW010001031.1:0-34978 GCA_034687055.1 Heteromurus nitidus | reverse complement strand
ATTATGACATTTCAGCTCATCCACGTTTTCGTATGAAAACAACTTTGTTTTTCTGAGGAGGAGGCAAGATTTACGAAAATAATTCACGAACTTTCACCTGGATTACTATTTTCATCCATCATCCCCGGAAAGTTCACCTTGAGAGCGCTATTATTGGAGATTACGTAGGATTGAATATTTTATTGTGATGATTTTGTAATGAATGACGACTTTCCCTATTCGTAGACATAAATAAGCTTCTTAAAATTACAAATTGATCAACTTCCTTTCAATTTCTCCTTTTTATCTCATATCTGAACTGAGGCTCTTGCATACTCCTCCTTTCTTGTTCCCTCCACTCTCCCTGTTGACATTAGCTTGTCGGAGTGAATTATTGATAAAACCATTACTGTTGACGTGAGCGTGTGTTTCTCTCTCTCTCTCTCTTGTTTTTTTTCGAGGGAACGAGAAAGCAGCCGAGTCTTTAGTTGGTGCTTTTGATGGTTTTGGTGGTAGCTTTTTTCTCCTCTCCTTTTACTCCCAACTCGCAACTGATTGATTTGTTAAACAACGGAAATGGTTCATTATTGCGTTAGCTTATGGGCGCGTAGTAGTCGTATACATCGACATAATACACCGCGAGTGCTTTGCCGCACCAACCACTCACACTCCTCCTCTCTCTCTTTCTCTCGAGGGATGCCTTAATCCGCTCAAAAACACATCACGCTTCAACTCCGACCTCCGACCGGCACGTCAGCTAAAGACATATGTGGGAGGTATTTTTTCAGAGTGATTTTGTAAACGTGTAAAAATATTAAACTTAAGGGTCCTTTGCATATTGAAAATTTCTGAAGGAAACTGTAAATTTTTCACCTACGATAACCTTTCATCGAGAAGTAAAGTCTGATCTCTGGAAATGAGCAGAACGTATCCCATTCTGAGCAAATGTTTCTAGTTTTCTTAAAGAGCAATAATCGTTATGCTACAAACCATCGTCTTACCTTGAAAGTGCCTATTTATTGACCAAGTTCCTCTCCTTGCTACCCTCATTTCCCCCCCTCTATTAGTCCTCATATCATGATCGGCAAGTTACAGCAGGGAACAAAAAGCCTGTGTAAACATCACATTTGTCGAAGGAAGCAAGTGCTGCTAATAGTTCACCTCTTTGTCCAGACCAGACAGAATGAAATGTATCGAATCGATGTTCGGAGGGGAAGCCCATTTCGCGCAGCTGGTCGCCCACAATAATCCTATTCGAATTGCTCTCGCTACTTTTCTTGATTGCGGTTAAGGGAGAGAGAGTGTATGAGGAGGTCTGCGCGTAATTATTCCAATTTAATGTGTTATCAATGGACTATTCCTTTCCCTTATTCCACACAACGAGTATCAGAGGGATTTGATGCCGATGAGCAAACAAGGAAAATGAACTTGAGAGAGAGAGAGCGTCATTCACATTCATTTTGTGAACCCTGACTGCCATCAGCGAAATGGATTCCCTCATAATTTCCATCTGCTCTGGTTCCTCTTCCTTTTCCTCAAAAGACTTGCACGCAATAAGTTTTATTGTTGCTTAAGGACATTCAAATCGTCTCAAGATAATTGTTGGTTTCTATCGTCTTCAACAAAAAGGAATTCAAGAATGGCCCAGAGTTTATATAATATTTTTTTGCTAATGATTGAAAATTGGAAATGCTCCGCATAGGTAACTATTACGACTTGTTTTCTTGTTCGTCTAAATTGAAATTGAAAGAATGTAGATTGCAGATCTGAGGAGAATTATGATTGACACCTGTCTTCTCGCAATTCTCATCTACGCACCTATTAAATCTCCCCGCAGTCACTATTAGTGCCGGTGGGTGATATTTAATTTCAAAGAACTGGATTCAATGTATATTTTTTCCGTACAAATGCGTGCTCCCGTTTCATCAGCTCGATCCGCATTTTTATGTAGATTTGTGCTTTCCTCTGAATGATTACCATTCGAAAATATTCCAGTGCCAATGACTTTTGTGTGTTCACTGTTGGCTTGAAGCGGGATTTAACCTTTTGTGTCTTGAACTCAGCGTGAATTTAACACGCAAACAAAAACAGGGAGCGCAAATCATGTCAAATTTAACAGAGTTAATTTCTCGTGTAAACACACTGTCAACATTTGATCCATGTGTTCATAGATAGACAAGTTCCGAAATTAAGAAGATTCAACAGAAGAAACTGAGTCGAGTGTGATGTCGTTTTGTAGAACAATTTCTTTTTCTCATGTAAAATGAGAGGACTGCGGCGAAAATTGGAGCCGCAAAAAGAGTAGCATTATATTAGTTTGAGCTTGATCCAGCCACGAGCAATGGTAATGACGAAGACTACGAATGGAATGCTAACATTTGTGTGTGTACGAGAGAGAGAGAGGATCTCATTCGGCGAAAATTTTCAGTGGGAAATAAGTATTCAAGACTGTTTCATTTATTTCCAGTGATAATGATGCCTTGAGGTCAGAATTTAACTTGGGGATGAGAGTTTTGCTTGAGTAAAAAGAGGCAACTCGTACACTCCGCATATCTCCATATCTGCTCTCTACTATCTCTCGACTATTCGTAGAGAACAGGGAAAATGGTTAGTACTTCCATAATAATGACAGCAATAATTATAATGAGACCGCATCACATCACTTCACACTCACGCAGAATGTGTGCATGAGTTCATGTGTGATTGTGAATCGTATACATACGAGATGCGTATCCGTGAATAACAAAAAAATACTTCGTATTGTTCTGGGTTTTGTGTCTCAATTCCGAATCTGAATCACCTTCTCTCTCTCACTCTCACCGTCATCATATCCTCGCTTCTAATACGAGCGGCTGCGGCTCAGGTGAAGAGGAAAAAGAAGACGTGTGTAGTTTAGTGTATCCGTGTACAATTCTCATTAGTATGAATATATTACGTTAATGACAAGCATTTTATTCCACACTACAACTTAACTACACATATTCTTCTCGGGAGTGGAGAGAGATGGAGAAGGAAAGTGGAAGCCGAGCCTTTTATCTTGCCCGTGAAAATTTGTGCTCTTCTGCAAAAAGCAAGATTACACATGTTCGAGAATACACATTTTATTCGAGTTGTTGTTGGAGCGGTGTGCCACTTTGAAGGAGAAGAGAGTAATTGTATCTGTCATCTCATTACTGTTGTGCACGTTTGCATAGGAAATTATACGTACAACACTTGTATAATCTCTGATAATCAATGCTGCCTCTACGAGTTACAGCTTACTTTTAACTATGCGCTCCTCTTATCTTACACAATATATTTAATACATCTTCAATTGCATATATAGTTTTCGCAGTTAGACGAGTTCATTCAGCAGTTAACCGTACATTTTTATGGATATGTAGTTATACTATTCATTACTGACGTAATAGACATCTCAATATGAATACTTGTGTAAAAGGGGTTTCGCTTTCGGAACCAATTGAGAAAGTTCATTTATTGCTGCTGCCACTCTCCTAATTGAGGTGCTTGCAGCGGCTTCGCCTTCTGAAATTAGAATGGAACAAGTACCTTGTAAAGTTGTACTCGAATGTACTATTTTTTAAAGAAATTATCATGTAAAGATTTACGCACAAAACACAACTTTTGGACATTTTTGTCATTTAAATTTGCATCGTTTGCCAGAGGAAAAGGCTATAACCTGACGCTAATTTTAGTAATACAAAAAATATTTTAAATTCGATTGGCGTTGAATCCCTACACTTTGAATATTGAAATGGATCAAAATTTGGAGACCACTTGATAAAAGTCAATTTTGTATTTAAATCCACTTTACTTTTTTCCCTCTGCCACATCCACTTAAATAAATAAAAAATGACAAGAGTAGCGCATCTCTCATCCAATTTTTCCTTTGAAAGGTGCAATTTTGATTGCTGCCAGAGAAGCGTGAGTTTTTGTCACGTGCAAGAAAGGTTGCATCGAAAACATCAAATCCCATCAAGCTCACATATCCCATCCGTGCGATGAGAGGACAAATGACACCGACACCAGAGAGCAATAATAAATGCACTTATTGCGAGTTGCTTATTGCGTGTGCGTGCGTGCATTTGCTTTGAGAAATAACACTTGTCCCATTCATTTTCACTTCTGTTTTTTTTTTCTTCTTCAAAAAAAAAGCTCTGATGACAACGGGAATGAGAAATGAATGGTTAGAAATAATGCGAGGAAAGGAAGCACAAAGAGAATGTCACATTTATTCCAGTTACAAACAGAGTGAATATTTTTTTCTGTTTCAGCCACATGCACACGCACAGACTCCAGTGATTCATTTCGTGTTTGATCTCCACAAAAAAAAGAATAATAATAGACATGAAAAACGCATCGTGTACATCGTTTCTCTTTTCTCTCTGATACAAAGATAGACTCTGGTTTTTTGTTGTTGTTCGTTGGAAGGAGCGAGAGAGAAAACTCGATTCGTGGGAAATGATGTGTACAATATGAGTCAGATAGGGGATAGGGCATACATGCCTTCCGTGAATAATCCTCATAAAGTGTAACAAACCTTGTAAATCACCTTTTCTCCCGTAATTTTCTCCCTTTTTTGTCCTCGTACTCGTTGTCGTCTGCATTTTTTTCTGTGAAAAGAGAAAATAATGTTTTATTAGTCTGGTTCGGTGGGGATGCATGCGTGTTTTGTCTGCCATTGAAAATCCCAGTATGCTTTCTTTTTTTTCTCCCATTTGTTGTGTGCCTTCAGGAGAAATGAGCAAGTCTCAAGGATAACATGTCTCCAGCGAAGAAAAAAGTATACGACAAGTATGGAAAATGGGGAATCCAACTTAGGTATTTAAAAGCTAAGCTTTGCATAGGTAAAAATGTAAATGCTTTACATCTCCCAATTTTCCTGCAAGAAAAGAAGCAAATTCAATAGATAGGATCCTATCCTCTATCTTCCGAATAGTGCACATGTGCATACATATAAAGTAACTAATAACTCATAACATTATCCCAGCAAAATATTCACATAAAATATCCAAACGTAACAGCGAAGCAGAGGAAGCGTCTTCGCATTTCCGGAAATATACTATTTCCTTGTTGCTCAACTTTTAGATAAAAAACTAAGTCGGAGAGTACATATGTTTGGAGCTTAGAAAAACACCATGTTTTATTGCTACAACTTTGTGCTTGTACTTCTCTCGAAGATATTAAATGATGATAGTATGTTGTAATAGTGTGGCTGTGCAGAGAAGAAAAAACGAAAAATATTCTTCTCTTTCTCTCTTCGTCTGATTCACGATATATCAGAAGCCATTTCTCTTTCGCAATTACCCCAAGATATGTGTTCGCTTGGAGGAGTACATAAAAAATGCGTAACATCTTGATAGCTGGAATACCATGAGAAAATCTGTAATGCATGGAGAAGACGAGTACGCGTGAATAAATATGCATGACTGGAGGAGAACTCTAAAACTCACTCTCTCCACTGGATATTTATTGGATGGTGAATGAACTATGACAGCGTTGTATTCTTGATTTCTAGAAAAATATATATATTCCATCTTTCGTACCCTTTTTTCTCATCATTTTTATATCCTGCATGAGTCCAAGTACGGCGCGTCTAGCGTCTCCAACTTTCTCCAGTGCACTGGTCTCTGGCGTGGCTGCTTTAGACTGAGAGATTGAAGAGGAAATGAATGCGCAATAAATGCACCTTATTATTTCATGTTCCTATTTACTCACTCACCTTTTCCCTTTTTCTCCCTGAAAAAAAATTGCCAATTTTCCTTGTCAAAGTTATCTGGAAGACTGATGCAATATAAAAAGCAATAATTTCCAGTTTTAATAGCAATTTAGTTGCAAAATGCAATTTAAATGTAGGAAGCTCGAGTGGACGAAAGACGGAGTAAACAAAAAAATAAAAATGAATACAACTCTACAAAAACAAAGAAAAGTGCAAAATGATACTTTGCTCTCGCTCACTCACTCACACGCACCATCCCACTCCACTTCCAGTTCATATATTCTCCAGCGCGATGATTCGATTCCAGCTCCAGCTTCACAATATTTCCATACTCTTTGAGAAATATGCGAGGATATTACTTTTGGAAGGAAAGGGCCAGAGATTCAAGTCGAGTATGGATATCTCGCACACATCCTCTTTTCTGGATGAAGATGATGATGATGAGGATATGTGTTTTTATTATGGGCGAGAGATGTATTATAGTACCTCCGCTCATTCTCGATGCAAACGAACTAAAGGAATCGATCCGCTTTAGTTTTCATGTGCTCATCGCGATTTTATATATATGCTCTCCTCGCCATATATTACAAAGTCACTCCAAAACCTCCAACTTTCCAGTGGGAAACGGCAAGTTTTGCTCCCACACCAAAAAACTGGATGAGAGAGAATGTGTGGAATCACACAATGTATTTATGTTATGCTTATATATCCTCTCTCAATGCGGCATGTATCCTTGCTTCTGAAGAATCAGAGTGAAAGTTTTGGAACATGTGAATAAAATGCGAAAATGGTCGTAAGCCTTTTCCCGAGCCGTGCATGCACATCATCCATATTAAG
The DNA here is from genome assembly GCA_034687055.1 of Heteromurus nitidus. Lineage (NCBI taxonomy): Eukaryota > Metazoa > Arthropoda > Collembola > Entomobryomorpha > Entomobryidae > Heteromurus > Heteromurus nitidus. The sequence continues at coordinate 28,443 of JAQFZW010001031.1, read as the reverse complement.
ATTTCCAGGGGATATGGGGGAAACGACCATTGTGAAATCTCTGAAAATTGAAATTCTCCTTTGAAATTACCTAATAAAATGGGGAAATGCACAAGGGTTCAAGTCGTAAAAGGAGCCTTTTATTACTAGTTATCTTTTCATACGCGTGAGCCCACTTTCCCCGCTCCTTTTTTCTCTCTCTCAGAAATGAATACTTGAAACAGAAACATACACTGATTCTTTACTCTTTTTTACTTCTTTTACAAAAAATTATCTTTTTGTGAAAGGTATTAGTAATGCAACTATATGCAACCTCTTTTTACTTTTAAAAGTACTTTTAATCATATATTCTGGCTCAAAGTTCTCAATTTAAAACAAAAAATCTTCTTTTTTCAGCTAATTTCCCTTCATCAAAAAAAGTTGATGGTACAAACGCATCCACATTTTCATCAAAATTAATTCTGAAAATCGTGTGCCAAAGCAAAAGATAAATACCACACACATGTTTCAACTCGTGTTGTTTTAGCTGTTTACACGGAACAGCAACATTTCATCTCTCTCTCTCTTCTTTTTAGCAAACAGAAGCGAAATTTGTGCAAATAATCCAAAAACAACTCAAAGGATAAACATAATATTAATATGCTGTACGAATGGCTTTGGGAGAGAGAGAGAGTGAGAGTGAAAGATGTATTCCGAAAGTGTGTATAAACGTTTATGCTCCAGTTCAACGAGAACTCGGAGCCAATCTCTGATTCATTCAAGCCCATTGCTCATCTTTCTCTCTCTCTCAAACTTTTCGGGTTTCATTTTCCAATGTGTTCATAAGATGATCATAAAAACATGCACAAGTTTGTTTTTCTCTTGCTCCCAGCCATTGCACACGTTCATAAAAAAGTGAGTGAGTCGCTCTCTCTCTCTCTCTCTCTCTCTCCATGAAAAACTTTGTTTACGGTAGTATAACTACATAAGCTTTACTTTTACTCCACATGTTTTCGTAACGGTGCCAATGCCCTTGGCAAGATAATATTATGGATAATATCGCACCACCAAACCCTAACAAAAAACGCAATAATGAAATAGCGAGAGAGGAAGGGAAGAGTGGGCTTTTGGAAAAGTAACAAAAAATATATATTTGTGCGAGTTTTTCTTTTCTCTCTCTCTCTCTCGTCTGTTATGACTCTGTCGGGATCAGTGAAAAATAAAAGAGAAGATTCTGCAAAAGTTACAACTTCGTACATTCCTCTGCTTCAGTGCCTCTCATCACCAATTTACTGCAGACACACAGAAGATAATAGAGAGGGAAAGGGGTCGCAATGGACCATCAGAGGGTGAATAGAATGAGGTGCAAAATGGGAGTTGCACACAACGAATATATATTTTAGATGTGGAGAACATTTATAACATTTTCCGACTTTTATATTTTTAGTTTCTCAGCGCGAAAAATGTGTACGCTCGAAAGTGGATCACATTTCGAAATGAAACTAATATCACAAATTTTTGAGCATTAGGTATTAAGTACACAAGTCTTGGTTTACAAAAGCAGAGCCTTCATGTTTGATTCTGAATGAATATGAAATATTTCTTGGAAGAAGAGTGGAATTTTCCCACGTTCCAAACTTTCTCCGCAGAAGTTGATTCGAGGACGTAAAAAAGTAGAATCATCGGAAGCGCATGTTTTCTCGCTTCGTACACGAAGGAAATATTGCTTCTTAAAGTAATAATGTATATCCTTATCGGAAACGCCGTACACGAAACAAGAGATGTGCTTATCAAAATATCTTATCGCATCGAGGATGAGAAAAATACTGCTTTTTCATTCCTCATCCATTCTCAAGCGAAAGCGGAGAATGGAATCTGAGCGTTCATTCACCTTCATTTTTATATGAAGACTGTCTTGATTTTTTTTGCTCTGTCAAACTATTTCAAAAATATTTCTTTTCATCGTGTTCTCTTTTTTAATTATGTCCACCGCCCCTTTGCTCATGTTGTTGTTTACGCGTACAAGTTTTTTTTCAAAGAAGAAAACATGATTGAGCGAAATGAAGGAAAGATTTTTTTTAAGAAAAGAAGAAAATGAGATTACGCATTTGGATCAAAAGGGAGAAAGGATAAAAGAGAGAAAACTCCTTGCTGCATTTGACTGTTGGCAACTTTTTCCCCCAACAAAACCTCCAGCTGGGTTTTAAGGAGTGTGTTAGTGACATGACAAGTAAAAGAATGTGACAAGGAAAGTGAGTGTGTCGGATGTCGGATATGAACCCATTTAAGATGGTGAATAGAGAGAAGGAGAAAACAAACCTTGTGTCACTTTCTGGAAGAAAATAACAAGCAACAGCAGACGAAGAAGAAGGAGGAAAAAGTTGCTCTAGTTTAAGATTGAAACTCGTTAAAAGAGCTGTTTTGTATCTATCCAGCCTTGTTAGATAATGGCAATAATTTGTCTGCTTTTTAGTTTAAGAAAGTGGCACATGTGCCATACGACGAGAGAGAATTCTTGCCAATTATTTGCATCAAGTTCAACAAGCATGTAGCATACACACATATAACTTTTTGTGCTTCAAAGATTAAATTTTCTTTTTGTATCAAACGATTTTCACCTGAACCGAAGCAGAGGAGAGAAAGTTTGTCTTGTCATATTGACGACAGTTGAGTTTGTTTACACCAGAGAAAGAGAAAAAGATCAGAGAAGAAGGAAAAAAAGTTTTTTTTTCCTTTCCCGAAAGACGTAATACACTTGTCGTTACAATTTTTATGTATTTTTCGTAACAGCCGCTTTGGAAAGGAGAAAAGAACATAAAAAGTAGTTTTTTAAAAGAAATAAAACCTTATTTACTTTATTTTCAAGCCCCCTCCCACTTTTCATTCCCTCCATTCTCACTCCAGGGATCCTTATACTTCTTTCTCCAGTTTGCCAGCTCAATAACATGATTTGAAGTTTTGAAAATGTTCCCTTTCGTTTCAGTTTCAAAGAGTGTATCAAATCATGTTAAATACACCTTTTCAAAATGTTACTTACTTTGTTACAAGTAATCATCTTCCATATGTGAGAAAATGGATTCGTTTCATTGGGAGAAAGTGTACAATTTTTGTTGTTGAATTGAAATAGAGTTTTTGTGAATTCCAGAGAATTTGTCAAAAATGGATTTTATGTACATCCTTTCATACACAAGCAATCAACACACTTCATATTGTGCTCATGTTGTTCGGTCTGCATCTGACAGAAAGAGAAAAGAAAGCAAAAATCGACAACAATTTTTTTTGCAAAAGAATGTGTTTCTTTTTTCTCCTTTCTCCAGAGATTCGAGCGCGAGAGAAAAAGGATAACTGTGGAAGAAAAGTCTCTCTCGCTCCTCTTGCATTTTTGATCAGTTTCAGTTTCACAAAAGAAAAAAAGTGAGCCACCAACAAAATATCAACAAAACACAGCGACTATGTCATAAGAATGCATAAAAACACCACATTTTTTCTCTCTCTTCCCCCCAAAAAAACTATTTTATATTCTTGAAGCACGATGCTGTATTACTGGAGAAGGAATGGAGGAAAAGTCCCTTATTGCCACTTAACCAGAAAGCGAAAAAAGAAGATAGTAAAAATGGGAAATAGTTTTCTCCTTGTTTTTGATGCTTGCACTTTGCATCTATATATCGCTCCAGCGAAAACAAAATATTTTTATTTTCTGGGGAGAGAGAAGAAGAAAAGTTTCGCACAGAGGGGCGTATACTACACTCCTGCTCCTCTTCTTTTTATGTATGCAAAACTGGAAAAGTGGAGCTCTGGAGAGAAGAACAAGACGAAAAAATATATAATAGTAACTTTTCTTCTTTTCTGTTGCTTTCCAAACAACGGTGGTTTGGTTTTTGGTTAGTCTCCAGTCTCCACTGGCCATTAGAAAAAAAAGGATAAAGTGTTGGAAACTTGGTTATTTTTTTTTTACTCGAGAGTGGTTAAAGGCCATCCTGGAAATTGCATTGCGTAATAGGCCCACTCTGGAGAAAGAAGTAAAATAAAAACTTACTTACCTACCGTAACAGTATTGTATAGGCTTGTATACTTTCTCCCAAAAAAATTGGGGAAAAAAGGCCAACGAAAACGAAGATAGAAAGTTATTTTCGATGATCTCCTTTCTACATTTTCTGAATAAGAGCTTTGCTATTACTTATATTCCTTTTTGGTAGAAAAGAAAGATGTATTCGTATTCTATGTAAATATTTATTTGTGTTTGTTGGTGCGGAAGAGAAAAGAAAAAACTTTCTCTCTTGTTGACTCCAATTTTTTTCTTGGACTTCTCGAAAGGGTTAAGTAATTATTTCCCTGTTTTCGTATTGATTTCCCTCGAAATAAAATGAAAATATGGATGATATCCTCCGTTTTCTTGGCACACGGAACTTGACTTGTTTCATCTCCTTCTTTCATCGTAGTTTGATCATGAGTTTTTTATAGAAAAAAACTAGGTCACGAGTTTGAATTAGTCAATCCATTACCGAATTGTATTCATTTATTGTCCTAACTCATCTCTTCTCTATTTTTGGGAAAGAATGTAATCCAAGATGGCAGCGATTTTCGCAAAATATATATTTTCCATTCATTTTCTGCATAGAATTTTGGCGAGGCCAGATTGCCAAAATTTTAATTCTCTAATTCGAACAATCCCGCTGGACTGGAATATATATTTAGGAAAGTGCATTCCCCAATCTATTGAAATTCGATATCTTTTATTCTCTCCGAAAGTTCCACTATTTTCTTTTTGCTCCGCTAAAATGTCCTACATTTTCTCCGCTCCTTTTGTTCCGGACGAGGAGAGCGGCCACAGCGATTCAGGGCGGCTGGAAGAGGATAATGAAAAGTTGAAGGGAAACGTGTCGTATCTCGACAACTTTTCCACACACAATCATTGAATGAATGTCCATTGAATTTAGTTGCTCTATTTGGGAGAGAAGAAGACGAAGAAGAAGACGCTCAAGCTCTCAAGCATTTTATTCACTTGGCTGGACTGGACTTAGCTTCCAGCGCTCCTCCAACTCGAGCAGTCCAGAGTCGGGATAGTTGCATACAGAGTGTGTACACACGAATGAAACGGATGTCATGTGATTTTGGCTAATGGATTAAAGGAATCTCTCCTTTGGGTTGCCTCTTCTCTCCCTCTCCCTCTCTCGCTTCCAGAATGGGCTATTGGTGGTCGTGCGTGAGAAATTGGGAGAAGAGATAAGAGACTTGGAGTCTCGGACTCTAAAAGAAAATGTCCTTTTTTCAACAATACCCGCACTATGCCATACCATCCCTTCCTTATATTTATCAATTTCCCTTCCTTCCTCAAGATCCTTTTTTCACTTGAAGCCAAGAAAAGTAGAGTAAGTACTTCTATATCATCTCACTTTCGCATCTGAAGTCGAGAAAAACAAGGAAGAGGCAGAGAAATGAAGTCGGACCGGCGAAAAAAGGAGGATATAAAAGTATATATCGAGATCGAGTGAAGAAGTGAAGGAACGCGTTTACGAAGGTTTCGCTTCGAGCAAAAAAATATTCCTGTCTTCCTGGATAGATTTCCCTCGACTGCCCGTCCATCCGTGGTGGCCTCCGAAGCATCTTCCGCATTTCAAGTAGCTCCACTTTCCCCCTTAAACCTCCTACTTTTCTTCTCATCATCTCACTGTCTTGTCTACGTTTTTTCTTCAGAATCACATCACAATTCTCCGCTCGTGATGATCAGAAGAAGAGACGAAAAGACTCCAGACGCTCCGCTCACCGGAGCCGGAGCAGAGAACAAAGTTTCCCTTCTGGCGGTGAGAATTGCAGTGACTCGAGTGGAGAAATATCAGACTCTCTCAGTCTCGTCATGTCATCGTCGTCATCATCATCATTCGCCACCCTTTTGCTCTGGACTGGAGAATACACACTCGTTCCAGCAGGCCCGGCTTGTCATGTGAAATGAGTGGAATAGGTATGAATGCTCCTACTCCAATTGTTTCTCTTTCTCCAGACTTAGCGAAAGAGAGAGAGACAAGTCTTGAGCAGTGGAACAGAGTGACCATTTATTGCAATTACTTCTTGGCGGGTGGAAATGAGCGCTCATTTTCCACCCGGAACAAATTAATGGACACGTTTCCATTTTCCAAGGGTCACTGCCCTTCCAAATGACAGCGTTTTTTTTGTAGATGAACACATTATCCTCTCCACCTGACTTTGTCGTTGGAGGAAAGTTTTTTCTTCTCTCCAGCCACAAAATTAATTCTTGTGGCATTTACAACCTTTGATTTTCAATGAAAACAAATAGCCTCCTGTCACACTCCCATTATTCCGTTATCTTTTTTGCTTGTAATAAATAGAAGGAATGTTTGATGTGGAGAGGAAAAGTAGATGTATCTCCTTGTCCAATCAGCCCGGTTTTATATCCCTCCCGCGAGGAATCATATATCTTTGATGACCACAGTGCTTCGAGCATCTTGTTGGAAGCTGAGCAGTTGAATTGGACACGAGTCTGAGAATCTTCCAATTAATTATAGCTTTCTTTTTCTCTTGGAATTCCAAGAATATTGACATTGTTTTGACAGGAAATATAATAATTGTGAGAGAAAAAACAACAAGAACGAGATTGTGGACACTTTTTATCTTTTTTTGGTGGATTTTCCATGAATGCCCACTGGTATTGGATACTGGTTGGAAACATGATCTTGCTGATGATAGTGGTCTCGTCGTCTTCTAAAAGAAAGGATTGTTAGACGAGAAAATAATAAGAGTTGACAGGGCACACCACAGGAAAAGGAGAGTAATAATCATCGTCATAAGATTCTTCTGTTGTTTCCTTTGGTCTTGTTATTTTCTCTTCCAAAGAAAAAAAAAGTTCCTTCTCCAGCAACAGTCCTCCGTGACATGGGAAAGGAGAGAGAGAGAGAACACATATTTCTCTCGTAAAAATTGGGCCATCTGAGAAGGGAAAGGAGTCAGCTAGTATGATACATGTTTCTTGGGTCAGCGTCAGCAAGAAAAAAAGTTGCCGTAATTACTTTCACTTTTAGCCTTTCCTCTCATTTGTTTCCAACATGTGGAATGGGTCGCAAATGACGATGATGATGATGATGGCAAAAAAAGAAAACCACACCAACACATTTCAAGAATTCCAAGCAAATTTTTTTTGCTCTTTCGTCTAGAAAGGCTGTGGAATGTCTCCTAAAATGGGACCAAGGAAAAAAGTTGTTGAAGGGACAAAATGTGTTGAAGTGCGATTCCTTAAAAAGATTTTGTAAATTCTCCAGGAAATTAGTGAGCAATATTTCGTCATTTAAAAATCTTCCATTTTACACGAATTCTCTTCTTTTACAAAAATGAAATGCACAACTTGATTTTCTCCACTTGTTCGAATTTTTTTTGCTAACACACGTCCGCCCCCTCTCTTCTCTAGTAATTTTTTTTACTAAAGTTGGAAAGGGAACAAGGAAATAATTATCCTACTGACTTTTGCAATATAGACTTTGGAAATTTGAACTGCTTTGCATAATTGGAGCAAATGTGAGAGAAAAAAAAGTTGAGAAAAAAAGTCTAGTTGCAGAGATGTATATGCCCAAATGACTCTATCAACGAGTTAAAAAAAAGTTTGTTTTAGTTGTAATCATTTTCTTGAAAGATGTGTTCAGAGTACAGAACGAGTCTTTTGCATCGAGCATTCAGAAGAGAGCGTTTTAAGCACGTTTAGTATTCTCTCTTGAACAACAGATAGTTTTTTCTTCTTTTTAATGATTTCACTTTTTTAAACAACTCTGCGAACTCTTCGAGAAGAAGATTTTTTTTTGTTTTGGACTTTTGCAAGTTCCAAGCAAAAAAATATGTACGCCGAAAGTATTTTGGGGAAAAACTTTATCTTCGCATCTTGTACCGATTAAGAGCCTTTTTGAATCGTTTAGGAAAAGTGGAATCCGATTTTTGCTCGTTAGCTCTTGTTGCTCTTTTGCATATTTCCACCAACTAAGAAATGCGCTTTTCGCAAAAACTGCATAAAATATTTTTGCCACATTCGAAGATGCTTTCACGAGTTGACTAACCTGAATTCGTATTTTTTTTATTTTATTACAGAAGGACCACTCTAAAAACTAAAGCTCATAGGCAAAACTACGAGTCTGGAACATCTCGTACACAACTAAATAAGGTAAAAAAAATTTTAAATGGACTAGCACTTTTTCGTTGAATAACTCGTCGAAATTATTAGCTTTTGCACAGAGAATTTTTCCTACCATACATTTCATAGACGTCAATCTTTCTTCTTTATTGCCATATTAAATTCAAGAAGGAATGCGACGTTCATGAGCTGACGCAGTAAATATAAATGCATCAAAATAGCTGAAGCTCGCAACATTTATATGCATTGTTTACAACTGCCATACCAATTTGTTTCAATTCATTTCTCCCGTGAAACGTGAACACATTCAGCATTTGTACTCTCGGAGGCGAGAATGGAATTCGATTTTTCACACTCTCGAGAAACTATACCACTCTCTCTCTCTCCGAAATTCCTCGAAGAATTTACGTGGAAATGCATAAAATGCAATGACAAGCGTCAGGATAATATTTCAACCGTGAGGATTATTGTTACTTGTGCCATTGAGGCAGCCAGTGTGAAATCCACATTCGAGGTGAAGTTGATATATACAAAAGAGAAGAAGTATTTCAAGGACACAATTGTGCGAGAGAGTTAAACCACCTGAATGTAATAATAATATTTGCTGGGCTCACACAATACTACCAAACTTGATTGTACTCATCTTTTACGTCGGTCCCGCATTGGAGGAACTTTGGAACACAAAAAGTTTTGTTCTCTCTTTTGTTTCAACCAAAAACGATATATCCCGCAACTTTTTACTTTTAGTCAATAATTTCCCTCAGAAATAATTTTATTAGAAACGAAGAAGGGAAGACCTTTACGTATTATTATTATGTCATTTTCGTGGAGCACATATAAGTGCACAGTGGAAATTTGAATGCAAGCCCACTTCCTCTAATCCGCCGCACCGCTTCCATATTCACAACGCACCAAAACCTTCCTTTATTTCCATCGAGTTTAGCTCTCCCACTGGAAACTTTTCCATGTCCCGATCATCATTTCCATTATGATTGGAAAGCGAGGTGGAAATAAGGGAAGCTCTTCATCCTCTCTCTCTCTCTTTTTCTTGTGTGTGTGTGTGTTTTCTCCTTTTCTGGAACAGGGAGGAAATGGGGACAAAGGTGAATTGTGAATTCCGTTATAAACTTATATTCGCCTGCATTCCACACTCGTGCTTAACAACATTCCTTTTGTCTCCCCTCCCCTGGTTCCATGCTCAAAAACTTTCACTATATTCCAGTCCACGTCACTCCTCCAAAAATTTCGCGAGGAAATGCAGTGTGAAAAGTTTGAATGGAGGGAAACCAAAATCCCTACAAAGTCCAAGTCCCTTCCTTCGCATCCTCCTCTCCTCCCCACAAAAACAAGTACATTTTGCGGGGAAGCCTGAAAACAAAAATCTATACTGCAATTATCTTTGCATGGGAGAAAGTTGCTCTTTTGTTGGCTCATTTTCCTTTCCTGGAGAGAGAGAGAGATTGTTCTCCACCTATCGTCTATATATAAAGGTTGTCAACTCTAATGAAACTTATACCTTGTGTCATACTCATCGCGGATATATATACATGATCACATGATCACAGTAACGTAACAACTTTTTTGCATAATGAAATCGCTATAATAATTACACATATATACGCTAGGAAAATGCCATAATTATGGAATGTATGTATGAATACAGCTCTCGCTTTTCTGGATTATGCTGTTAAGCATGCTTCCCAATTCATTGAGGACATTATTGTCATCATGATCATCTTCCTATATTGCTTCCACTAACACTATATCCTACATAATCATCTCGTGTGTGTGTGTGCTGGAAGGAGGTGGAACAAGGTTCGAAGTTGGGAGAGCTGCGGTTTTCCATCCGTGTAACTTGCTAAACAATGTAAGGGATAATATCTCCTTGTTACATTATTGTCATCTGTTATTACCCCCGACGATGAACAGTGTATCTCTCGCTAACTAAGTTTTCCCACTCTTTCTTCGGATAACCTCTTCAACTTTAAGTAAACTGGCATAAATTTTCCACACAAAGCCACCACCACCACATATCAAAAGGGGAAAAAGTTATCCTGAAAGTTGGGAGCAGTTAAAAAAGTATGTGTGTGGCGCAAGGTGTGTGTGTGTCTATGTGTAGCACATAACGGCACACATCTGCTTCTCCATAAAAAATATTTTCTCATATAAAAGTTGAAACTAATGCTCAGCTGTGTCCTATCTTTTGGCTACAAATAAACATATGATGATGATGATCACCTATGATCATCTTCATCGTCATCATTTCATGTATTATGAATACAATTGCTTGGTGTGGAAAAGGGTGTAAATACTGCAAAAAAACTTCAGGAAAATTTTTCGCGTGAGAATTTTTTTTGCATGATCATCAGTACAAGTACATCTCATAAAAGGGTATAAAAGGTGGCGTAATGAATTACTTTGGGAGGAAAATGCGCTCATTCTTGAAGAGGAATGTGCGCCCATGCATTGAATATCTGAAGGGAGAGAGAGAGTAGAGTCTCTTTTTGTTACAGCGTTTGTGTAATTTTCGAGGAGCTTAGTCAAATGAAATAAGTTGCTTTTTATGTTGTACCACCTTTTGTCCTCCGTCCTCCTCTCTCAGAGCCTCCACAATTTTCGTAATGAATGACACAGTTTTAGAGAGGAGAATTGAGATGAGAAATTCCTGCACATTTTCAACACAAATGGATATCCCCTTCCCCTTTTTTACTGATGAGTTCGCACTGCGACGAAGGTGGAAAAACATACGTTGCTCTTGAGGGGGAAAATTCAATGTTTTCCTCGAGAAAGAGAAAGCAAATGGGTTCTGTTCTAACTCTCAAAAACTTCACGATAACATGTCAATAATTCTGGACAATCTTGTCCCTCTTTCTAACCACTAGGTATTTAATTCCTCAAAGACTCTGGATAAATTTTTGTGGGGAAATGTTGAAACATGGAAATCAGTTGATCTTCTCGTTCGTTTTCCCTAGTCACTTTAAAACGAGATACTCAGTTGAGAGGAAAAGATATCGAGAGTATTCATATCAAATCTGCATAATTTTAGTGTTCTTCCTTCTCAGTCTTTTGCGAAATTGTCTCGAAAGCTTAGCTTTCCAGCTTGAAATGGAATGAGTCGGCACGGGAGAGAGAGAGAGAAAGTGGAAGATAGGGATCCGCGGAGAGCGATATGATAGCATACATATCCCTCCAAGCTTTTCCAGAACTACAAAACACATAATATCTTTGAATTCTCATTGGATCCTTCTTTTGCTTTTGCTCTCGTCACAAAAACCTCGGATCCCAAAGTAAAATATGCAAGGCGGTTCCCTCTGCGTTTTATCAAAATGAAATTGAACACAAAAGGAGAGGAAGATGCTGGCGGAGTATTTTTCCAGAAAAGAAAGCTGGAGATTAGAAAATTCCCTTCAGATCATTCATACAGAACAAAATTATGTATTTCCTATCAGACCCTGGAGTGGGCCGAGTTATTTTCTAATCTTTCCGTCAGCAGGGAATATACGAAATTTTGCCTTTTGCAACATTCATAAAACGAAACGAGGAAATTCCGTGGGAAATGAATGAAATACTCTCTCACACATTTATACTCTCAGATCTATCTTCTGGAAAAAAAACTTCTCCACACACACACTCTCTCTCTAACTTTTAAAAAATACTCTCATATTTCTCTAAAGGATGAAGAGGCGGAAAAATACTAGACTACGCATGTTTTGATGCCACCTTCAAATATGCATAAAATACTAACATCAAACGCTTATCGGAGCAAAAAGCGAATTCCTCAAAACGCTCTTCTCTTCTCACCGTGCTCATCTACTTCTCATCATTTTCCCTTGTAAAATTATTATGCGATCAACCAAAACGCTTCGTATGTTCCAAAACTTTTGAATGAATTGCTCGTAGTAGTTTCATACTTTCCAGATGTAGAGCCGTCATCATGTCGCTTTTCTCCAGATTGAATTCTCTCAACCGAAAAATAGGTCAACGAATGAAAAAAATATATTCCTTCCATTCTCTTCATTGAGTGCCTTACTGACGTAGTCTCTGTACAGTATCGCCATTTTTTACACTTTGATTCCCTTTTGATTCAAGTTTTGCTGTTTCATTACTTTTTTTTTGTTCGCAAAGGTTCTTTAAATGAAGAAACTGGCTTTTAGGATAACGCCGAATTAAATTGCGAATGGAAAAGGCTAAAATATATCCTTACTTTCTTCTTTTGTCTTTTCCTTTTCACATTCGCAACGCTTCTTAATTCTCTCTAAAAAGTCGATGAATTTCTCTTTTCACTCACCAGCTTCTTTTTTGAGTATCCAAATTCGAATTACAATCCGAATTTTGCTCTTTCGCATTTTCCGTATGCATCTCGACAAGGAAGATATATAAGTGAATGCACACCAAAGAAATACGCGTTTTCATGTAATTTTTGATATACATATCACATCTCTCCAGAGACGTTTTCATCTCATTTTCGATTACGCACAAAATTTCCAACCTTGCTTTTGTTATCGTCGTTTCAAGTTTCACTTGGAAGTTGGGAGAGAGAGAGTGAAAACTATTTTAGGCTAGACTAGACACAAAGGCGACGATCGTTATAGTTGTGTAGGTGGAATATGGAATTTCTCAAGTTACCCCGCTTTCGTCCTCTGGCAAGAAACATGCTTTTGTAAATAGTATACGTGTGCAGTTCATCGTCCCAGACCAGTTTGAGAGAGAGAAAGTTCTTTGTGACTTTGATCATTCTGCAAACTGTCTGCAGGGTTGCCTTCAAAGGATCCAATATATATCTGCTGCTATATATACACACATAAATACTTGCAGCCAACTTTTTATTCGTATGTGTTGCATAATCGGAAGAAATATAGGCTCATCCGAATACAAGAGGGAAGAAAATTAAGGAAAAAAAGAAGAAGAAAGGGAAAAGGAGCTCTTTTGTCTCTTTCCAGCCACCAATTCAATTCACTTCTTGAATTCCACGCGAAATGAAAGTTTTGCGCTGGAAGCTATAATAAAAAGAGGAAAAGAATGAGAGAAGAGAGAGAGAGGGAGTCTTTTTCAAGGAAAAAATGTGAGTCAGTAGGGCAGGCCTAATTTATCTCTGAAAAGTGAACGAATACGGAAATGAAGATATATGTGCAATATCATTGATTCTAGCTTTTTAGCAGATATGTACTCGACTTGACCTATTATTTATGACTAACTCAAAAAAAATGCTGATGATGATGATAAAGACAAAATAGCGAAGAGAGAGAGAGATTGACAAAGTGGCTATATATGCTTATCCAGAGAGTAGTATACGTATACCTTATGCTTGCACTTTTCCCTTTTTTTGATGAATACGACAGCGATGATTAGTAGTCTCGTTCTCGTTACTACTCCTCGTTTGGGCTAAACAGGGAAAGCAGAGAAAGGTAATAAAATATGGGATTCAGAGCAGAAAGAAGGAATGACTAATAGTCGGAAATGAGATGGAAGAGAGAAGAGAAAGGAAGGGAATTCTAGGGAAAAGTTTTCGCAAAGGGGAAAGTAGGTGAAGTTTCCCTTGTTTAAAAAGTCTTTTTCTCAGGTCTCTCACTCTCACTCTCCTTGCAAAACTCACAATTCACCTCCTCTGGAAAAGCGTACTCCTCTTCCCTCCAAAATATCGAAGGGAAAATGTTGGTCTTTGGTTTTTGGTCTCGGTTTTTGGTGGAGCTGAGCTGGAGAGTTGAGTGAATAGTGAAAGATTGAAAAAGCCCTTATTTTACGACCTCTCCCACTGTCCCTTAATTAAGTGATGGAGACTGTAAAATGACTTGATGGCCTGGGATGATTCATTATTGCTCCTCGTGCACGAAAGAGCGAAAGAGAGGAGAAAAACCAGAGAGACCAGCATGTGGCCAACTAGCCGCGCTATCAGACTTTTCCACTTTGTAAAAGACCAGCAGCTACATATTTGCGGCTGATTCCTCTCCTCTCTTCTAGCTCCTTGTGCATGTATACATATACATATACATACATGCCTTTCCCCGAGAAAATGAAAGTGAAACTTGACATTATTTCATTTACACTATTGACTACGTGATGAGATGGGATTTTAGGGTTAAAATGTGACTCATCCCAAGGATTCCATCATGTTTCCTCTGATCTTTTTGCAAACATGTAGTCTCCACTGATTTTGCATTTCTGAGAAATGCCATTTTCTACCCTTGATTCAGAATTGTAGAGGTTTTGGCCTTGGCCAAGATGATGATGGCGATGATTACGGACCTATAGATCTTGCTCTAATTTTGGTTAGTCCTGCCCTCATAATTAACTCATTTTCCTTGAAGTGATCAAAGAGGGGAGGATGGAAGATTTTGATTAATTAATTAATTCCGGTTTCATTACTTTTTCCGTATACCAGCAGAATGTGGGAATAGCTCGTTGGGTTTGAAAAACTGGAATACACTGGAAATTGCTGTATTGTGATTTTGAAAAGGCTAAAAATAGTTTCTGGAAGTACATCGGCTTTTGCGTCTGTTACAACAAGTCGAATATCATAATGCGAATTAGGCGAAAAGCTTTTGTGTGTAAAAAAAATATGCATCGATGTCAGACCCTGTTCAAACTTGTGTAACTAATTCCTTTCTCATTACAAAGGTTGACAATGGCCACAAGACACATTGCCTTGTAGCATATTCATCTCCTCTCTCACTTTATCTCTTTGGCACATCCCAAACAACGGAATAATAATTATTGTTTGAAATCGGCAGCAATAAACCTGCTATTTCTTAACTTCCTGGAAGAGAGAAACTAATTGCCTCGACTAAGAACAATTGTTTGTCAAGGAAGGCACACATCTCCCAACAACACACAATGACACCAATGCAAAAATGTTGGCAATGAGCAAGAGTGCGTGCATCTCACAAATGTGGTTTTTTTTCTGATTCACGCGAAAAATTTATGAGACTTGTTTTTTTCTGCAAACAATTCCTCTTGTTTTATTTGACAAAGAAAACACTTAACTTTTCCACTTTTTGTTTTACTCCTCACCGTGAAATCTTTTTCATTGTTTTGTCCAATAATTTCTCCGCACTCTTGTGCAGATTCAGAGAGAATTCCGGTTGAGCGACGAGCCAAGTGAAAGATTACAAATTGTCATTCCAAAATTTTTTAATGGGAGAAAATTACGATTTTAAAGTGTGCCAAAACCAATAAAAATGCTTCAACATAGTTTTTACTCAAGAATTGATTGCTAACTTCCTCAGAAAAAAAACTTCCGAACTGAACGAAAGAAAAGCAAAGGGAGCGCAGTATAATAATGTCAATATGGAATAGGGGAACAATCAAAATTCCACCCATGTGGGTTGCCTTTATCGACAGAGTAAATATATATTCCTAACTTTCATTATTGTTCCTCGACGAGGGTGTTATTGTGAGCTCCTCATCCTCCGCTAGTTTTTATATAGGATTCTCTTGGTATCTCGAGGTTTTCCCAGAGTTGAAAGGTGACAGGTTGGCAAATGATTCATGACTATTAGCAAATTCCACAGCATTCTTCCTCAACTGCTCCGATTGAAGGGGAGCTAAAAGTGTGTTTAGCATTCTAGAGAGTTGCTGATAACATCAAAAAAATATACACTGAGCGCAGAGAACGTTTTCTCTTCGTCTATTTTTCCTCTCGTCCCAATCCCCAACAAATGCCTTCAAGTTGAGTTGGAAGTTGGAACGTGCGAAATTGCGTATTGCGTGAGAGGATTTTTTTTCTTGTGATGTGTACAAGTTTATATTGTAACATGTCACGATACTTTAGTTGAGATTTTCCTGCCAATTCTTTCTCTCTCTCTCTCCTTTTTATTTCGTTCTTACGCATATATTTTGTTGAAAGAGGGTCGGAGCTTTTGTGAGTAGTCGTCATCAAAATTCTCAGTTGATTGAGACTCGGGGCTTCATCTCAGGAAGTTTGTACACTTATTGGCTGCTTCGGTATTTCCATTTTTTTCTTCCTCTCTTGCATTCCCACCAATGCAATACCATAATAATAAGCATCGTCACCACCGCACTACCACCACCACCATCATCAATCCATTTCTCTCTCAAAAGGTATCCAAGTATCAGACGTCGGAGAAATTTTTATGGAATGATATATGACCCTTTGAAAACCGGGCATAAAAAGCTTTTCACTTTTACCGAAGCAATCGGAAGCATAATAGACGCTGTCAGTGCCAATTATGCAATAATTTGGGCGAAGGGGGCGAGGAGGAAGGGAGGGGGAAATGGCGATGACGACAATGATGATAAATGCATTCGAACCCGTCAAACTTATTGAGAATGTATACAATATAATTTGAATGTATCATAAAAATGCAACGTTCTCCCATTTCGTTATACTTTATTGGAATCGCGGCCAATTATAACTTTTTTTCTTCAAAAGTTTTAACAAGTGTGTGACAAGGTGCAGTTTGTAATGTAAATTGTTGTAGGACAAATATGAGACATACATGCTTCCCCTTAATTTTCCCCCTGTCTTCCAAAAGGTGGAAGAGAGGGTGAAGTTTGCATTAAACTAGTTTTTACTGGAGAAAAGGGAAAACACAATAATACCGTGTCGATTTCCAATATGACTCAGCTCCGCTTTACAAAAGCAGATATATATTTGGAGACGTCTGGAAATTTGTAGTAAAGGTGAAATAGTACATGAAGCAAGGTTGTATATTTTCCCTATGCTTCCTTGGGTGGTTTGGTGTGGGAGGTCATATATCAATATGATTAATGGGACAGTTAGTAAGGAACTGTGTGTGCTGCAGTGGCACATGCTTCCCCACTCACTCAACTTGTTTCGCAGTGGAAAAGAAAACCAATAATAGCAGGAGCATGCATCCTCTTTATTGCATTTTCCGAGGGATATATAATATGATCGTTGGAGTTTTCGTGGGCGAGAGAAGCAAGATGCAGCGGAAATGAAAAAATATGTTCTTCAAGAAAATATGCAAAATAGGAAAGGTAGCTACATCAAATCGAATATAGACCTGGAACATCTTCGTCATTCAAGATATACAGCCACATCAAGCAAGTTGGAGTCTTGCATAAACATTCCCCCTTTCCAGCAGCGTATAAGCATGCCCGTTGCAAAATTCACAAGGGATTACTACCTTACCGCAGCATACTCATACACCTGGAGCTAGCTTATGTCTTGTCTGATAAAAGGAGAAATGCCTTCAAAAACCAATATTTTATGGTTTGTCCATTCCCATTCCAATCGTGTTCCAAGAATTGAAACTAATGTCATAAGAAATATTATTATTTCCATATATGCATTTATGTTTGTGCCATAATGGACTGCAGTTTGAGAAGAAAAGCGCCACAGTGACAATAGGAAAGTGGCATTAAATGCAAATGTCGCCAGCTGAAAAATCCAATTTTTCCTGTTTTTCCATCATCCATCCTGCCAATTATTTAGGGACAAAGGGTGCAACAAAAAAGCAGGTGTCTTGATTCAATTCGGTACTGATTGCTATCGGGGAAGTTGGAATGACGTTTTCATGCAATTACCATCAAAATCTATATTGGACTTGGTTTGTGAGGAGGATTTGGATGCATTATAGCCAAAAGCACATTTGTGAATATGAATCATCGATCTATTATTATATATTGCGTGCATTTATCAGGAAGTGGGCTCACCCACAAACGAGCGAGAGAGAGAGAGGAATTCTGTCAACATATGACATCGTGTCATCGCCACAAATATCCTGTAATTAGAATCTTTTCCCCCAGTGCAAACCAGGTGTCATTTACCTTGACATTTGCCGCATTCATTCCTGCGCCCACGTACTACACATCATCACAATTACGACAATGAGCATCTCTCTTGTGTCGCCATTGTCGGAAACAATTTGTATCAAAAAGCCAACAAAATGCTATTTTCTTCAATTTTTCACAATGCCAAAAACCCAGACGAGCCGCGGATCGGATCGATGGAAGTAAGCTTGAAATTCAAAGAGTAGAATTGCACAAGAAAACCGAATTCAAAGCAAAAATAAATGAAGCCAGATAAAAAAAGTTGGGGCTGAAAGAAACCAACAAAATCACACACTTTTCTTCTTTTTTTGCATATTCAATGTGTGCCTTTATGGAATTGTGTGTGTGTTTGTGTGTGCGTGCTTGAATTGCGTAATATGATGCGATGCGCTTCTTGATTCTCTCACCGTATTTCCTTTTGTTTCTCTCTGAGAAGAGTTTTCTTAAGCATTCTTAAGTAGTGTTTTAGTGTTCTCTTGTGAAGTTCCTGATGTATTTACTGTCTTTCCGTTTCGAACAGAATGGCTGCAGTGTGTCCTCCTCCTTCTCTCGCATCCTCATGTCATTCTGAACGACTGCTCGAATGCGAAGTTTTTTCTTCTCTTCTTCTTTTCTTTTCTTGTTTTTTGCAAGTGGCATTCTTCTCAGAAAGTAATCCCTGTCTTGACATGTACGTTCCGTAGAATACGAAAACGGGATGGATACTCTCTCGTGCGCTCTATAACGCTTTTAGAACAAACTCCCAAAACTCTTTTAGACTATGGTCGTTTTGTTCAAAAGAAAAAAAAACTACACACAACCCATCCCACTTTCTATTTCTACACGTGTGCAATCGAAGAAAGACAAGAAGGAAGTGACTGAAAAAGTAAAAGGGACATTTTTTGTACAAAATATTTACCCTTTTATTCACATCGGACTTTTGCCGAAACCCGAAAATGAAATATTGAACGGTATTTACATTTCTGCTCCACTAACCGGCATCCCAATAAAACTTGTAAAGCTGTTGACACTTTTTTAAAGGTTTTTTTAGCAAAAAAAAGATGCACATATACTCACTTCATCTTGTCATCATTTGAAAATAAGGTGAAGTGAATAAAGTTGATGATAACCGGAAGAAACTAGGGAAAATAAAAAACACACGCGCTTTTCACGCACTTTATCGTCCATTGCCCTAAAAATATATATAAATACAGAGGATCACTTTTGGTGTGTGCGTACGTGACGGAACCATATGAAATTTGTTCTGTTCAGGGGTTCCGGTTCTGCAAATCCCAGCGACAAATTTCCCCTGTCGTGTCTTTAGTCTTGAGAGAGAGAAAGAAATATATTATAAAAGAAAAAGAGGCGGATACTTTGCTCTGCTCTACATCATCATAGAAAGCATACAGCTTAATGAGGGCACACAAGAGCAAAAATATTTTGGCAACGAGTCACTGGAAATGCACAAAGTTTTCCCGTTGCAAATAAAAAGTTATAATTATAGTCGACAGAAAATCATATAGTCCCAAAGGTATTCATATAAATCTCATAAAAACATCGTACACGAGTCAATTAGCGCCTTGTTAAAAACCGAAGAAAGGAGGAGTTCGCGTCGAGTAAATCTTTTGCGATATTTTCAACTCACTTGTCACCTCACTTCACCAGTTCATTCCCATACGGATTTGTGACCATATCCAATGAGAAACTATAACAAGTTTACTTATTGACAAATTTCCTGCACTCTGGCCATAAGTAATAATGATTTGGTATATATAGGCACTCAAAATTAGGTAGTCAGTGCAAAAATATAGTGAATCCGATGGATTATTTGGGGAAAGTAGAAGTCTATAGATGTCATATGTATGTGAATAAGTAATATTAGAAAGTGTGTGATTTTTTATAGTTTTATTCGATTTTGGGTGAAAAGTTGTTGCCATCATGCACCGTGTCGTGCTCTGGAATGTTTCTCTCTTTCAGAAAAAAAACTCCTACAAAAGTTAGTAGCCTGTTAATTGGCCTTCTTGTTCACCATTTCATCGATTTTTATTCCTGCTTCTTGGAAAATCTGCTTAAAAGTTAGTCGACGTCGACTGGTTTGGTTTTGGCTGAGCATTTTTTTGGTAATAGGATGTGAGCGTAAAATGCAGTTTTAAATGTACTCGAAAGCTTTACGCTACAAGAGCCGGAGTATAGAATGTATATTTTCGTATAACGTCAACCACTTGCCATTACAAACATTTTCATTCCAGAGGATAATAGAATGGAAAACAAGCCGTCTAATCCTCTTAAAATTAGCGATTTCTCCCCGCAAAAGGGGAAAAACTACGAAAGGCACACGCATTTCACTCTTTTAATGTCGAATCAAATGTGAAAAAAGATTTGGACAGAAAGTCTTTTAACTTCATTCGATATAAAATTTTATAGATATTTTGGGAGCTGCATGGTTGTGGCTGGGTCAAAAGAACATGCTTTTTAGAGAGGGATTCCATTTCCCATTTTTGGAACCCTGCTTGGGTTTTTTATCTTGTTCCTGTCATCAATGCATGCCATAATATGCACCAATGATCGTGGTTGTCGTCCTCACTCGTGACTAGCATTTCTTGGAAACATATTCCAAAAAAAGGTTCTCTTCCTTCAAAAAAAGAGGAAATTTGCGTTGTGAAAGGGTTCCATAGAGTCCAGTTTAGTCCTACCATAAAATCATTGTTCTCGTGCAATTTGAATTTGTGAACGTGGCCATAAATGCACCAGAAAGAGAAACTACACACTCATTTCTCCAGGCAAAAGCAGAGCTGGAAGAGCGAGCAAAGGAAATGGTGTAAAGCCCAGCAGGCGAACAATATTCCACACGTCCATTTCACAATAATTAGGGAAAACACTTACAATTCGCAATAAAGAGTGAGTTTTTTTGTGGTTTCCCCCAAGTCTAAATGGTTGTCATTAGTCCTTTGTGACTTTTTTTCTTTTGTCTGCATAACTAAAAAAAGATGTCTGCTCAAAAGAACGACAGCCATTTCCGCTCTTTGTCTCTTCTTTACCCTCCCTTGGATTCACAGTCTATTTACTTTACGATGCAAATAGCGGGCAAATGGTTATAAAATGGAGTTGGAGGCTATATCAGCTGGAGCTCGGGAATCATCATGCAATGACCCCTTCCACCTCACACCAAAAGAAGAAGAAGAAACTTTCTCCAGCGCCAGCAGTGTGGCTATGTAATACAACCTCTGGACTGGAGTTTTTCTCTTTCTCTTATTTCTCCTTTTTTACTGAACGATATCGTAGGAGCTGGGCTGGAGCAAAAAAAAGAAGTTTTTTTGTCTTTTCTTACAACTGCCAAGCGTATTACAATAATTATGTCAACAATGCAATCACTTTTCTCATTATTCCCAACCTATTTTTTCTGCTGTTTCAACAAGAACTTTTTTCCAGGAGAGAAAACCAGGAAAGCTTTCATGACCATGATGATGATGATGGTTAGTTGAATGGTCGTGAGGTCGCTGGTCCTGTGGTGTGATGGCTCATTGGTGGTTGGCTAAGTAAACTTGATTGCTTCATTAAAAAGGGAAAGAAAAGTAGGGGGAAAAGTGAGAGTTGAGTCGAGTCCAGTCAGCCATTTCCTGGAAAAGAAAATATGCTACCCTTAATACCCGGGCAGTGGAGGCATACAGCACCACAGAGAGAAATATCGAAGAGAATGTTTTCGTTTTCCCTAGCAATTTCCGCTGGAAACCTGAAAATATGTTAGAATCCTTTCTCCCAGTCAGTTCCGGCGAAGAAGAAAATCAGGAAAAAAGAAAGAAAAATGATATAATCATGGTCATGAATATTCTGGAGAAAAATATTCCTGACATACGAATGGACTCTTGATTCTCCTCTGGAGCTTCACAAAAACTTCGAAATTGTGAATAAGTTTTTGAAGTTTATTGATAAAAATGTTCTTTTCACGTTCTCTTCCGCTTCTCCAAACATTCAAATTTTTTAAAGGAAACCTGAAAAGAGTCTCTGTCCATATCACTGGAAAAATAAATATCCAGACCTGAGACCAGACCACTACAAATGTCAGTATATTATTAGCTTTCCAAAATATATTTTTTCAATATCATATCATGATGCATTTCTCCTTTACACTTCCGCTGACCAAACCAAAACTGCCTGTGAAAAGTAGCGGATATGAAATCCCTTCTCTCTGATACCTTCCATATCATCTTTTTCTCGTGAACACAAGTGTAAAAGCAGCAGGATTTTTATGTGCACTTTTTTATACGTTGTTTCCCCAAGCCTCATAAACATTTTCGAGTGAGCACTTTGTTATTGCCACTTAAAGGTCTCTCTCTCTCTCTGGCTCTTCACAAACACGACTCGAACATACCGATATGCGATGTATGTGTGTGTATGTGGGTGCTTTCACATTGCATTTGATTTTTCCATGCTTCCTTCATCTCCGTCTGCATTTAATACCTATTCTATACGTTTTTATGTCTCCATTCCCATTACAAGTGTTCCTGGACTTCTCCTCTCGAGAAGAAAAGTAAAGTATAGTGTATGAAATGGTTCGTTGTATATCATCCTAACAATGTCGAGTCACCCTCTCGCAAGTAATCCTGGAGAAAATGGGAGTGCAGTGGAAGAACACTCCATGTCATGCTGACCTAAACGAGAGTGGAGAGCGAGAGATATGCGTGTGGGAGCGGATAAAAGTGTTTGTGTCATAGTCACATTTGGACGAGGTATGGAAGGTGGGCACAAAAATTCTGTGTACGTGGCTAAAGAGAGAGAGACAACTGTAGAAATTGTTGGTCCGTGAAAAATGCACATATTTTCACTCATTCTTTCACAGGAAATTAAACATCAAGTGTCACTTTCCATCCTCTTTAAGTCCCTGGAAAAATACGCTTCCTCTGGCTAGTATATGTGCACACACACACGTATATATACACTTCTCCAGAATGTATCATTTTTCTTACTCTTTCGGTCTGCTGAGCATATTGCACTCCTCCTTCTCAAAATGGTCATCGTTTATCTGAACAACGCACCAAAAAATATATTTCATACGCACAAAGAACATGAACCGTTATTCCCTTTCCCTCAAATTTCTACGATTCGTTTTTTTGTAAAGCTCTGACAGTT
Organism: Heteromurus nitidus; assembly: GCA_034687055.1. Taxonomy (NCBI): domain Eukaryota; kingdom Metazoa; phylum Arthropoda; class Collembola; order Entomobryomorpha; family Entomobryidae; genus Heteromurus; species Heteromurus nitidus. Next base: position 5,498 of record JAQFZW010001031.1, on the reverse strand, counting down.
TAATCCGTTCCAGACTCGGGATTCCCTTGTCTTCACATTTCCAAAGTGGAGCAGATAGGTTTTCTCAGGTGACCGACATCACCTCCGGTTATTAACCATGTGTTCTGTATAAAAAATCAAAAACTTTTTTCTCTCCACAGAAAAACCATGTTGATCTCAAAAAAAACCTTTTTTCCCTTGAAACTTTCTTTCTCCAGAAGAAGAGCAGAGTTTTAAAGCACATCCTTTTGTTCTCGTGTTCATTTCACTAGCCTACTTTTTTAACTTGTGGCTGTGAGTTTTTTCTTGTGCCATATCATGCATATACGTACACCACCACATCATGACATGTACAATCCCAAAAACTTTATTTTTTTTATTTTTTTTGCAATGGCCAGCAGCAGTTCTGGACTGGAGAACCATATAGAATCCTAAGTATATCGCTCGCTAATCTCCATAAGGAGAGAGTGTAACTGACGTTGACCTCGGCGTGATGTGTGATGACCTTTCAAGTGCCGTAGATATACATTTATACATATCTTGTGTGCATTTGATGTAGACATTTGATCCCCAAAAAATACGAACTTTTTTTTTCTCCTCGAGGATTCCATTTTTTCACTGGGTTCACGTAGGTCCTTTTTTGCTACTGTTGCATGCTCCGTGTCATGCGAACTTGCCTCCTCTTATCAAACGCACACACTTTCTCTCTCTCTCTCCAGTCGACTTCATTTTTAAGGGAGTATATAATGTATAGCCAGAAGGAGATCAGTCAGTTCCATGACCACTTACATTTTCTTGCCTTGTGTAGGCTCATCGTGACCCGAATTCCCGAGTGGTTCCTTCAGATGTACACACTGAGCAGCATTTTCTTGGCTCCTTGAACCCTTCCAATATACTAATGCTCACAGGTCACTTTCCCCTCTCTATATGCATCATCGTATCACCTACCATCATCGTATACATTTTCTCCAGTAAAATACCAATCCTGGACAATTGAACACATCGGCAAAAAATACCTATACTTATTGGTGTTAGCTCCTTATTTTTAGCAGCTTTGTTGTCCTTCGTACGTTCGTCACGCGATACCCCGAAACATCACTCTTCCATTCTATCCATCACCTGAAAAGGGAAAATGTTTTATGGACACCGATCTCTTTTTCCCAGCACAAGCTCCAGACTCCAGACACGCTCTCGACTAGGGAGAGGAAAAGTTTTTTTTGGTCAAGAATAAAAAGCTGCTTTTCTTATTTCTTGCGAACTAAGCAAAAATAAGTTCTGTGTGATGGAAGCACCTTTACCAGCGATAGTTTTTTGGGAATACGAATTTTCTTCATAAAAGCTTCCGAATTTTCTGCATTTTTCAGAAATGAGGAGCACCCAATAGTATTATAGTATACACAATACAAAACGGAGCAAGGGAACTTGTTTTTTGGACAAAAAATTTTCTTCGTTTCGACCAAGTTTCTTCTTACTTTTTTTGAGGAATGGGAACTGGAGAAACGAGTTTGGTATGAAAACTGAAAAGGGCAGGAAATTTTTAGATGGTCTAGTTCGAGGAATACCTGCTCGAAATTTCTTCTGGGCTTAGTGTCCACTGTGGTATTCTCTCTATAAAAGTTTACAGACATGTTTTTCTTTAAAAAGAGGTTATGAGCTTACTCGAAGGAATGATTTACAGACTGCAACAAGAAGAAATGTATTATTACAAGATGCGTATACTTTTTTAATGTGGCACTGGAAAATTCGGCAAACGGATGTGTCCTTAAGTGGAGCACACAAGAAAAAGTGGAACTCTCCAGAGAGAACATTCATGAGACTCCACCGCGACCAACTCCCAAAATACTTCCAGCTTCCAGTTCCACTTATTTTTTTGCAAAAAAAATACGAGTAAAAATCTGTTTTCTGAACACACATTTACAGTCAGCAGAGTACAATGACGTGACGAACATGACTATGCCCACACCATCTCCAAGTCGGTTTCTTTTAAAAGAGCATAATAACGCTTTCTCGTTTTCATCTTGAAGAAAAAAAAAATGAATCTGAATTCCAAGCGCATCCATTTCGATACAGCTTGTGTTGCTGATGTGTGATATGATATCAAGATCTGAGGACTGGTAGTATTGCTTACTCAGAGACACACTTCACTGTCAGAGATTTGCAAAGCTTGCACACATATCATGCTGGAGCAGCACCAGGAGAAAAAATATATATTGCATGAGAAAGACAAGACAGAAGACAAGCTCCTCGCCTTGCATCCACCAATTTTTTTTTTATTCCAACTCGAAGAAAATATTGTAATACATTATTGTGACTGGAGGAGTCAGCTCGAGAGTTTTTGCTATATTTCTCCCTCTCTCCACAACTCACGAGCTCAGTTCAGTCAGTGTCATTGCCATTTTTTTTAAAGATTCGCCCTTTCTCAATGGTGGAAACCCAGTGGTTGTCCAGTTGACAGTGAGCTGCTCAGTGGAACCTGCTGGAGAAAGCAGCAAGTGACTCAGATAGTATGCCTCCTTATGACACAATAAAAACTTATATATTTCCTCCAGAACAAGTACACAAGGAAAAGGGAACGACTCATATGGGGCATGTTGAATCGGGCATATTTTTGGGAGCAAGTGGACCTCCTGCATTTCCACACAACTTGGAAGCTCATCCATCATCAGCGAAAGTTTCAAAAAAATTGTACACGGCAGGCACAGTTCCCTGGAGCTTGCCAGCATATATAAATAAATATATGTATAAAATATATATTTTGGTCGTATTCGTATGTTCACGGTTGATGTTTCCCTGTCCCTGTCTTGCAGAGGATTGTGTGTGTCCCTTCTTCCCCCTTCTCTCTCTCTCGACTGTCTTTTACTCTCGCGTAATGGATGGATGTTTGGAATCAGCAAGCATTTTGCAAGAGGAATGAGAAACACGAAATGTTGGCAAAAAACATGAGGCGGAATGGAGAATGGAAAATCATTTATGTCACGGACCTTCCGCTTCTATACATTTCCTCTGGAAATCTTTAGCCTGGAGAAAAGCCATTAGTAGGTCGTATATTTTATAAGGATATTCTTGTGATCGTAGGGATGTAGTGTACCTACACATGTTTTAGGAAGGAAATGCATTTCTATATGAATCTCTTGGGCGTCCCCCTTTCCTCCTGTCCAACTTGACAATGATCATTTATTATCGGGTGCAACAACCAACAATGACATCAACACTGAAAAATTAATATTTCATTGGCTTTTCCTCTCCTCCCATGCAAAATGGTTTCGATTGTCTGGAGAAAATCGTGGCACACTTTGCTTCCCATATTTTTTGAATATACATTTTTTAAAACCTTTTGCGACAGAATGCGAGAAGAAAGGAGATAAATTGTTGTGGAGAAGGTGGGAAAAGCACAAGCCATTCACTCTCATGTGGCCAATTGACCGAGTTTTTGAGCGTGTGTTTTACGTCAAGAGGGGGGAAGTAGGAGAGCGGAACCTGGAACCGATATACACATCTTGACAAGAGACGTTCCAAGTTTAGGCGAGACAAGTAACGTTATTACTCTCCAGTCATGTTTCTCTTCCCATAGTCTCGTCAGTGTGTTCGAAGAGGAAAACAACTTAATTTTGGAGGGAAGTCTGACAAACGGGATCATGATTTTCGGGAGATGGAAAGAGAGAGTGTGTGTGAGTGACTCTCTCTCTCTCTCTCACACACACACACAAAGATCATTTTGTTCTGTGGAATGTTAAAAAGTGTGTTGCTCACATCCACAAGAATTTTCGCCTGAAAGTATCAAAATGAAAAATGGTTCTTCACTCGGAAAATCATGGCTGTAATTAGCTTAGTCTCTGAAAATGTGAGAAAACTTTCCTCCATTTCACATGCACAAAAAGCTCTCCACTTCTCCTCCTCTCTCCCGATAATCCATCTTGTCAACTGGTTTTAGAAATTGCGACTTGAAACAGAACTGGAACCATGTTTTTACCTTCTATACCAAATGATATTCCAAAAAAAGGTTGAGTTGAGGAGATGGAGTGTGAGTGGGAAAAGGTGACATAGAAAAGTAGTTGTAGTTTTCAGCACAAGACTAGACGACTCACTACTCCACTTCACTGGGGAACAGTGATTTTTCTTCGGCTTTTCCTCTTCACAAAACAAAATCTGTTCAGAGAGAGAGAGAAGAAGAAGAATGAAGGTTTTCTCCTGATGCCAAAAAAAAACCTTTTGGTCCTTCGACTAGATTCAGAATCATTACTGGCCTGGCCAGCCAGCTTGCAAGCTCTGGAGATCCTTTTTTCCCCTGGTTTGTGAGGAGTGATGGAAGGTGATCAGTGAATGTCATTCGAAGACATGCTCAAGTCGATTATTTTTGGGTAAAAGGTAATCTCCTCGTGGAGAAGGATTGTATGCAGTTTCCTTTAATGAAGACAGCAAGACCATACGCATCGTTTGAGCTATATACTATTATATTATCCCAAAGCTTACAAAATTGTTTACATTTTCCCCGGAAAACGTAAAGGAAACAAATGACATTGTCACTGAGAACCGGGCTCCCCCTATTTTCTCGGATTTAGTTTTCCATGTATGCCATCCATCTCCAACAGAAGAAGAATATAATATGTTCTCTTTTTCTAGGAATTATGTATTCCTGGCGAAATTGAAACGTGTCGATACACATGCAGTTTTGGGTTTATGCTTTGCTTGCGACAAAAACTTTTTAAAATGTGTCTTTTGAACCCGTTTTCTTTAAAAAAGGAACAAAGTTCCTAAATAGAAAAAAATATTCTTTTTAGCTCTCGAGTCTTTTGAGACTTTACTGCACTGAACTGACTGGTCTTCTTTTGTATTTTGCAAAACCGTTAAGACATTTTCTTTAAAGCATATACATGCCCACCACAACATAACACACTTTATTTTCCAGGTTCCCTCCAGTCTCCATTTTTTGTTGTCGCTGAAAGCACATTTCATTCCCACACAAACACAAAAAAGTCCCGAAAGGGGAAACGTCTGCACTGGATTGAAATTTTTACGTTATTGTTAGCGGAGAAAAGAGTTTTATTTTTGGAGAAAGTAGTTGGCTACTTTAAAACTTTATGCTTTAATGCTAATGTTCTCCACATATATCCGTACAGAATGTATATACCCTGTAAGAAAATGTCCCTTCTTTTCTTACCTGCCATGAGACGAGGACACATATGCAGACCTCAACCACAAGAAATTGCTCCAGTTTCCACTTTCCCATTGTTATGTTGTCCTGAAGGGAAGAGAGGAAAATGGAGCGTTGATAAATAGTCACATATAAATTTCCTCCTTTTAGTTAACGCAGATTTTATGTGGAAAAGAAAAACAGTAAAATGGGCTACTTTTCTCCAAAACCAAACCATTTCTCAGGGAAAGAAGAAAAACTTGTTGTGTGTGCGCTGCAGTGGAACTATTGCAACTTTTTTTCTTTCTTCTTTAACTTAACTACATGACATGAGCAGAGAAACGACCCAGCTGAGCGGATAGATGAATGGGCAAAATTAAGGTACATA
>JAQFZW010001030.1:0-35048 GCA_034687055.1 Heteromurus nitidus | reverse complement strand
TTTTAAAATGTGACATATACATGAAAACAATGTGTGATTATAAAATCCATGTTATGTACTCTTGTCACTTGAATAAACTTGGCAATCTCAATCTCAATGACATCATTAAATCCTCTATTAGCTTAAATTAGAACTGATTCAAGATAAAGGCTTTTAACCAACCCCCCCCCAACCCACCTCTGAAAAGTTTGTGTTCTGCCTTGAGCTCCTCCTCGCTCACTCACAACTTCTCCAGAATCTGTGTAAACATACCGCAAGATAAAACATTCAAGTTAAATGATTCGATTGAATCATCTGCAAATTTTAATTTTTGATTCAATTGATTTTTTCGTGACGAAATTGAAATTGCATAGTTAATACATGATTTCCTTTGTTCAAAACATTTCTAGAACGAAATTACTGCTACGTTTAAATTTCCTGTTAATTTTATGTATTTAATTATCTCCTAAGATAAACCAAATAAAAAATTTAAAATGTTTTAATCTTTCCTTGCTACCAAAATTCCTCAAGGGCAGCTCCGACATCTATCTATTCAACGCTGATAGCTGAAGGGGCATTTATGAATATAATATACTTCCTCGCCTCTTGCTTATGAACAAGACGATAAAATACTTAAATACTTTCTTTTTTTTAAAAAAAAGTATCAAAATCATAAACCCATTCCTCCAAATCTTACACTTCAACGCGCATCTGCATTAGAAATGAAGTCGTTTGCTCATTTCATACACCAAAGTAATCCGGAGAAAATTGCCTCAACTAAAATATGAAAAAAGCCATTCCCCCAAGAGAAATTAAAAATATAATCACTACCCAACTTTTGTAATTTCACAATCTTTCCAACTTTGTGCCCGGCACAAAAAGTACAACACATTACATGGAAACTTTTGTATGCCGTGCCGGCCGAGTGGAGTAGCAGTACCTCTTTTACAATTTCCGAGACAAAACTACACACAACACACATCTTGATTAGTTTTCGTAGTAATTTTCCCAACTTGCTACAAAGTATAATACTGTCTCTGATGGCATCCTCTATCCTACATAAAAAATCCATCATGATCAGGTTATACAGCTTCCCTTTATGTAGAGGTAAAAAGTAAAGGAAGCAGAGAAACGCTAAATTCTGACAAGTTAATTCTCCTTTGTGCTCATACTTTTTTCAACGTGGAGAATGCACCAAAATGTAAGTAAAAGCATTATAATATTTCTTCAGCATGGTCCTTGCGTCAGTACCACACACACCATATCACTGGTGTGTGGCATCATCTAATGCAAGTCGTGTGTTCATTTGACCTGGATCTTTCTTGGCACGTTAGTTGGCTGTTAGGAGAAAGGAAGATTGAGTTGCTTCCTGATACTGATGAAAGATTGAAGACACGCGAAAGATTGTAGTAGTGGCAGTACTCGACCAAACTTGGAGATACATCATGGAACCATGATAATAATGGATACAGTCGTACAGTCCACAAAAGAAACAAAATTATTCAATTACGGGAACACTCACCAACGAGAATCACAAAACTGTGTATAACCTCAAATATACAATTCTGTTCTGTGAACTGAAGTTTCGTGAGGATGTACCTCTCTCTCTCTCTCTCAAGCCAGTTGGAGAAGTGCCTGGAACATGGACCACGCCTGGAACATGCAAGGTAAAAAAAGTAACTCGCGATGAGCACACAGATAGGACAAAATGTGCCACATACTAATATGTGTATGTAGTACCCAGCGGGGAATATTGGCACACCACAAGGACGTTACCGTTAAATGGTTTACTTTTTGACAAAGCAGAGTAGTGTGCAGGATTGTATAATCGAACATGGAACTTTTTGAAAAAAACGGAAGGAAGAATTTAGAGGAGGCGTCTTTCGCCCACCCTCAGCATTGTAAGAAAGAAAGTCGAATATTATATGATTTATGCAGTGGTTGATTGCACACGTTTCAACCGTAAAAAGTAATATTTTACGACTTTTTAAAGAGTACGATAGGAAACCCACAAGGTACACGGGGAGAGAAACCACAAATAAAAATGAGATTCCCACAGGGCTTGTTCCACTGAACTGGCAGAATAATGATATCCCCAATCTGATTCTAAATTGTAACCAAATTTTCGACTATACCACTAACATAATAAAACATGCAACAAGGAAGAACATGGCTGGGTGAATGGGTTCTCTCTCTCTCTCTCTCTGTTGATTCCAATATGGTCCATGAGAGCTTACATCCTGGTTCTGTTGTATGAAAAGAACACTTGCACCTGAATAAAAAAAATCACTCTCTCGAGGTAAAATGGATGGGCTGGCTGGAGTGCTCCGATGATGATGATGGTCTCATTCCTTTGTGATCGATATTAGCCAGAATTTTCAAGCGTATCAATAATATTGCATATTACATGGCAAATGCAATTTTCTTTGTTCGCTCGTGGCGCATGACGTCACACCACCGTTTTGTAACAAGCCACCACCACAAAGTCAATTCGCGTAACACAACAGGTCTTCATCATCAACAGGATAAAGAATATAATATAACAAGAAGAACTAACAAGAGACGACATCGGTAAATACGGAAGGGGTTGCGACATCCGGAGGACTCGCTTCGATCTTGTGTCTTTCTTGCAGAAGCATTTGGCTTCATGGATCTGTGTGCCAGCAGAAAACTATATCTTGGATCTTTCATTTACTGACGAGAAGGAATATATTCAACCTGCGGTTTCTCTTTCTCCAAGCATTCAACTAAGGAGGCTAAGGTGTAATTCACTTAACTTTTCTCTACTCGTCCTCACATGACCTACATTTTGCGTGGATATACACAATTCCAAAATAGACACGTAGAAGCACATATACCCTATTCTTTTGTTCTAATTCTAAACTTGTCATGTTTGGTTAAACTATGACACGGTACACTGAATCCTAAGCATGGAGCAATAACTCCAAGCAATATATTGGATCAAAATCCTGACGAGTTGACTTATTTCCGATACATTGGCATTATTTTCTCCATAGGTTCACGTCATATATTCCTGTCATTCCCTTTATAAACATCTACATCACATAAACTTCATGCAATGATCATGATCCAAAGAATACTCCATTATTTATTACAAAAAAAATCAAGTCCGTTTGTCTAAATCCCATCTACAAAGTTTATACAGCAATTGCTGCTTCCGAACCGGGAATAACAGCATCATAAAGTGTGCCTAATAATGGAATGGAATTAATAGATACACGTACGGATTTTTATGACTTATCTTCAAGGCACAAGCCGACAATCAAAACGAACTAATGTATGTACCTAAGGGATCGAAATTCCAGTCCGAGATAAAGTGAACCCAGAAACTTGTATGATACCAAGCCAAACAGTTCCGCACCATGAAATGTATTGTAACCCATTTACCTTAGCTCACTAACAAATGCTGTCAAACGCTTATTTGTTCAGCAATAAAATCTTCACGATTACACACACACCTGCAGAATTTGCATATGGTGTGGCGGGTGGCATGTGGCTTATGATCGTACGAAGCTGAAGAAGTGTGTGCACATGACAAAATTTACGGAGGAACAAGGATGTGATCGTAATCCCTGTCTTACTCTAGAGCTGCCACTATATAATAGCTCGCATTGTGAGTGGAAGAATAGAAATGTGCTTTGTATGTACATTATGTACCACACCAAATATTTACGCAACTGTAGCAAACATACATACATAATATATATTATGCACATAATATTTGTATACTATAAAAGCATGTCGCATTTGATTGACAATTCATGTTTCGATGTAGGATCAAACAACTTCGTATCAGAATTTGCATTTGTATCAAACTTTCTTATTCGTTACTATTTGTAAGTTAGATGTTTTTATACGTCAAGCTAATATAATATTTCACACTTTTTGAAGTCTTGGTATTAGAAATAGACCATATCCATCCGGGAGTAGTATTATATATTAGCTATTTAATATTGATTGTAGCATTGTAATCATTGTATACTGCCTAAATTCAGTTGTGATTTATATACCTGTCGAAAGACCATATTGTACTGATTCTCCTTATGCCCCAAGTCTGATTCGAACATGAAAGTACACTATTTTTATGCTCAAGAAGATTGGTAGGAGTCGCAGGATATTATATATTTACGGTATTTGTCCTTCTTTAAACACTTTAAAACAATTAAATAGTTGTAGTTGAGCAAATACTCATCAATAAATCCACAAAAAGTTACATGAGGAAAGTACACGTCTAAATTATTCTGGACCTCAAGTAAAATGATTCTGAGAGTTCAGGCAAGGCACTAGGGAGTTTTTTAAAAAGTTTCCTGTGTACATGATCAAATGAAGTACAATAGTAAGGATTCTGGATAAATAAAAATGGAATAAAATGGATCCAGGTCCCTTCCCGGACAATTTAAATAGATCCTAGGCACTCGAAGGAGTAAGGTCACATCGACATAATGCAACTTTTTCCCCTTTCTAATTCAAGCGGATCGAGCCATTCACGAATCACGACGTTTAATACGAAGTGAAAGTCCACTTTCACATTTCCAGCACTCTAACTCAGATATTTAATTCATGCTAGGCAATTGTACACAAGATCTCAGTGCCTACATGTGTGGATTCTCAAGGATATCGATTGAGATGCCTCATTGATGTGAAGTGGGAACGGGTTATAATATTAATGCTGGCACTTAAAACGCAAGAATTCACTATCGATATATAAATCTCATATGAATGTAGTGGCTTCTTGAGACTTCGATTTCTACCTTACCTTAATTGTGTACATTACACCTAGTTCATTTATACTTACACAGGGAAATAGCACACTTCATCAAAATCAAGGTTAGTCCGTATAGTGTAGATACGGAAGTTACAAATTTCATAACTTCGCAGCGCAATACTTCTGTTTGGAGTCATATAAGGCTTAATTTTTATCATGTTACTAGTAAGCCCGGTACTTATGAGACATGCAGAATACTAATATCAAAACTACGACGCTGCGTATATTTCATCTTGAAATATGTAATATCTCACTAGGCATACATTTATCAAAACCTCAGGCGCAGAACCAGAGCTTAACAAGAGGGAATTGAAGCGCGGCTTAATTCTTGCGGTGCGAAACAAGTTTGCGTATTTCTGTTTTGAAACTCGATACCTAATCTGCCACGTACCCTATCGTTGGAAGACTTGCGTACAAGAATTTTGCATCGGCAACACCAAAGACGGATGGATTTATGTAAATTGTATCCACATTTTGCTTAGGTTATCCATCAACCGTAATTGAGGTCAGACTACAAGAACAATTATTGATGTGACAGGACTACAGGCTCAGGATGTCTTATTCTCTCAACTTACAACACCGTCGAACAATGTGGACGGTGTATAGGATTACACATAAATCTAAATAGAAGAGCGAATGTACAGACTGGAACTTTTCAAATATTAAGAAAGGGGGACTGTCACAAGTTTTACTTAAAACGTGAATTATTCATCATGGAGTCTACTAGCGTGCTGGACATCTTGCGGGGGACTAAATCAAGCACGATACGTACGACGTGGAAGCAACTCGTCATCAAGTATTGATAACCCAGTCTTCAGAGGGAGAATCGTACGAAGGACGACGAGAACCATTTTCTAGTGTTTGAAGTTGTGGTTCTGGAGAATAGGAAAGTTGCTTTTCCTACTTCGCTACCTATAATAATAATAATAAGGTGAGCTGAGGTAGTTTTCTCTACCTGCCGTGTGACCCAATGCAAGACCGACACGGATGCACTTTTCATGAGGAAAGCTTTTAGGTGGAATGGCGTCACTCCCCACTCCCTCTGCAATTCAACTTGGTTAAGGGGAAAAAACGATGAGCAAAAGCCTGGAGGGAAAACATGCAGCCGTGCAAACGTGAAGCGCTGAACCGTATACACAGACGAAGAGAGAGAATGGAAAGTGTGGAGTGCGTGAAACAACACAAAAATATCACTCTTGCCACTATGCCACTACCTATTCCAATTACGCTCTCTTGGAAGAGTACAAAAAAGGAGAGCGTGTGACGTTATACTCTGCTTTTCATACTGGAGAAAGTTCCATTCCGTGTACATAGCTGGATGGGTGGCTGTTGGAGATTTTTTGTGGGGAGAGACGTAAAACGCTAATTCTGCATTTCTGTTGGTTAATTTATCCCTGGAAGTGGTTAGCCATTGTACTGGATTGTACTTACATGTTTTAGCATCGAGAAATAATTCTAATTTGACTGGAAGGAAAATGAGAAAGAAGAGAATAATTATGTTTTGATAGTTGTTCACTCCTGCGTCTTCTTCTAAAGTTTGCATGCGTAGCAAGTACATCTTCGTGTGCTCCTTTTGCGAGATAAAACATTTTACTGCGAGTTCTCTAAAATTCATTCACATTTTCGCTAACGAAAGAGCTTGTTTTCTCCCCGAGCCTGAAGGAAAACGATGACGTTAGCACTGATTTCATTTTTACTTGCGCATCCATCCAACCCAGCATATATTGCGTCCTTGTCTGTGAGGGACGGAAACTCGATTAAAGAAATAAATTACTTTAAATTACAAGTATTCACTCTGCGTTGATGGACACGTGCAGCATTGAGTTCCAATTCTATTAAGCAAACTGCGTCAGGTAAACCAAAAATTAAACTCAAAGTAAAAGGCTAACCTTTATTATTAATGAATGAGACGAATCTTGTGTGCAAAGTTTCCTTTTGAATTTGTTCAATTGGAGGAACGTACTACGTACAAAATATATATGTATGCCAACTTTTTAAGCCATGTTGGAGGAAAATTTGTCCTAGGCCAATTTTTATAGTTATGTTCTGATAACTTGCAATATTCCTAGCTCATTTGCTGTGAATACGCAAACCTTGCATATTATAAAGCAAATGTTGCATGAAGTTTATGGTACACAACATCATGTAATACAAGCACCCTACATGACCCAATAAGCGGACTGGAAAACTTGCCGAAATATATTACGGAATATGAATGAATTGGGGAATTATTTTGGCTCTATAATTCTACATGCTTCATGCAGTCATTTCAGCTTAAAATTTTGTAGCTGGGCGGACAATCTCGAACTAGTAAAAGCGGGAGCCAATATTCCGCCGTAATAATATGTAGATCTGCAGATATATATCTATATCTACATATATTATGTGTTAAATGACAAGCCTATTCCAGCATATAACCCCTTTTCTATTCAACTGGGTAGAAAAATGATCAATGAGTGATCGTGATTATATTATAAACGATATATATATATATATATATATATACTATATATAACGATATACTATAACGATATATATTATATCGAGATTATATTATAAACTATTCACGTCTACTTATAAGTTTATGCACTTTGGCGCTAACACACTAATTGTACCTATGTATATATATATGTTATTAGACATACAAACCTGAGCATCCAACTCAGCCCTCCCGATTCCAAAGAACTTTACAGTGTTCTGAATAAACAAGCGTAATAATATTGTAGTTTTATATAAATTCATACCAAGTCAATTGTGAATACAATACCCACTTTAGTGTGTGCTATGTAGTACGTAGGTATGAATATAAGTGTATCAGGCACGCATAAATATACGTTTACAAGCAATCTTGCGGACACGGATGCCCTGCTGGCATAAAAACGGTTAGTGTTAGTTGAAAAGAGGCGGGAACAGGATCCTGGATCATTTATTATGTTCCCAAAATAGTGTTAAATAAACATCTATCTGCGCCAGGGTTATGAGATCTTTTCCCAAAATATATTTCTCGCCTGCCAGCTACAACTCTAGTGCACGACGAGAGCTGTTGTCAAAAATACAACTTGAGATGGCTAGATTTGCTTGAAAAAAAGCCTCTCGCACTCAGAACGTTAAGTTAAGTTTCATGGCATAAGAACAAGAAGCAAGACCTGCGCACATATTGAACTCACAAGACAAGAATATCAGAATGTTTGTAGATGACACAATAAATGTATTCGTTTGCATTATGAACAATGTGTAAAAACGACTCATTTCAACAGCTACTTGCAGAGAGAGAAAGACAATATTTCACCTGTAATGAAACAAGAAGAAAATCCATTTGTCATTTTACCATTTGACATGACATGGTGAGTACGCTTCCTCCACCACAGATATACCTACTCATCTTGCGTTGTATAATGCATTTATGCACTCTACGATCAGCAGTCTTCTCCACAGCGAATGTGTCCTGACAATACGATGGTGGCAACTTAGACCAAAATGTTCCTTGCTTTAAGAAAAGAAGCTTTCCACATCACAGCATCATTTTAAAACCCAAGTACAACATAGTTATGTGCAAAGTACAAAGCCTGGTAGCAATGAGTTTTATTAGTATTTACTTTCAGAGTCTCTAGAGCCAAGTGTGACATTTAGTATTCGTTGGGGTTTCCTGAAATGAAAGATGTGGAGCAAGGAGAAAAGATTTTTTCATACTTTTCACTGTTATTATTACGTGTATGCACCTGGGCCCACCTTCGATTTCTGAGTTCATCACAACATGTCATAGTTTGCTTGACAAAGGTCATTCACGTCTATATTTAACATCGATTCGTATGTCAACATGATAAATCTTTAGGTACGACACATTCTTCCTTTTCCAACTAAAATTACGCACGACAACTTTACGAAGAATCGTATTTTTCTGGAAGCAAGAGCAAAAACTTTGTGCAAGTATTTCATATTCATACTCGCACATCAAACTTATAGTTATGGCTTTGAATGAGTTAAGTGGCAAGCATGCTGGCAGACAGTTCCAAGTAGTCGAGTCGACTGAAGTCATTTTCAAGTGGACTCCCGTAGGAAAGCGGACAAAGTTTTCAAGTAGGTTTCTTTCTCCGATGATGCAGTATACGCCATTAGCTTCCAACTTTCTATGATATAGTTCCTAATACTTTCTTCTATCGCTATTTATACTCGCACTCTATCGAAGGAGGTACTGGCAAGGTACACAATTCACAAGAAGTTAAGAAGGAAGTTCATTACACGTGAAAGGAACCTTAACACCCATGCATATTATTATCACCCACTTCTTGGTAAGGTATGAAAATATGGAAAGAAAATATGCGTCTGGAATCTGGACGGAATAACTTTCTTGATTTTAACCGTTGCTCTGTTCGCTCTTCTTCGTTCGTCATTATCCTCATTCCAATATTTGGTTCCTCAATTATATTGCTCATTGAGGAGAGTACTTAGAAAATAACAAAGTTTTGCCGTTTGTAGCATCTCTTTCTCCGATCTCACCCAATCCAACTCAAACACGGGACATTGCATATGAGTGGAATACAATATTGTCAATTGTGACAGCTTTAATGATGTGGTTTCTCGAAACTCAAAAATATGAATAGGCTTGCGTGCCTTTTGTGCTTGCGAGTGAGGTACCTAGTTTATTAGTTTGATAAACCAAAAGTTGGCAATTTGATTATCATAAAACTCGCATAATAATATATGGCATAAAGTTTGGTAACACTTTTTTTGTACAAGTGCCGCTAGCCGCAAATGTCAACACTTCATCAACTGCTAAACTAAGCAGAAAATCGTACCCTCTCTATCCATATATATACTCTCGCTCCGTATATAAATATATATGTTCTCTGTAAATGGTTTGTGATTTGTCCAAGAAAAATGTATGAAATCATCTTTTTCTTTGTGTTCATAAGCCTACTCTCAAACCCAAAATTTCTTCAGTTGTGTGATCAAACGACCATGTTTGGAAGGGCTAATTGGCTGATTAGCTGCTCATAAAAGTGAATTCTTCACCATTGTCGATGATTTTGAGAGAGTGTCAGTGTCAGATACAAAATGATGAGAGCGAGGATGCACACAAACGATTATTATTACCAAAACAAGCGAATTCCGAGTCTATGGCGAATCAAGTCGACCTTCAGCAATTTGCGCGTCTACGGTGACATCAATCATATAAGGAAACCTATACCATTTTGTTCGCTTTTAGTCTTTCAATGATTTTCCCTAATACGGATTGGCTGGCACAGATTGTTCACAAAGGCATTAAGTTGTACAAACAGCTAAAGTTACGGTATATATCAAAACATTGATTTCAGGGATCGTTAGTCGTTTTGTGAAAGTAATCACTAGCTTTTCTGTTCGAACCATTAGAAATCAGAATGCCTTTGTATCAAAAGCGAACTTGTATAAAGAAGTATAAAATGCCCCTCATTAACCGTGCCATCTGCTTCTCATTTCGTAAGCGAATGTGTGCTTTCAGTCCAATTAAGCACTTTAGTGCGGAGGTACTAACAGAGGTCAATCATGTTGAATATTCACGCGTTAATGAAAGGAAGATGAGAGCTGGTCGAAACAAATTCATCATTTGAAACCTCACAGCAAAAACAGCTATCAGAAACGGTATTTTGGTACAGATGAAATTTGAGACAATGTACTCAAAACGATTTCAGCAGGTATTTGCAAGTAATGATGACATTGCCATCATATTTCTCGGGGTCGGTATCCGAAAATTGCGACATAATGTACATCTATTAAATTCATGAGCAGAGATAATGCAAAACGAGTGATATATAATTGCAACGTGAATATGGACATGTCATTGTGAAGTTCACAAATAAATACAAGACAAGCAGATACTCGAAACTCGATATGGAAATTACTTCGATTCATCTTTCCATTTCAAACGCAAAAGAAAAAAATCCTGATGGTAGCAAAAAAACTGACAGTCTTTTGATACATTATCTTGCTTCAATCAAGAAAAAATGCGCTTGTCCTCTGACAAAGTGTGGTAAGAATTGTTAACAACATAAGTAAATCGGCAACAGAAGTGGAAAACAATCAAGTAAACTGTCTTCTTTAACCCTTGATGGCTGCTTCTTATTATCATACGAAGGAAGGAAGGTTTGTCTCTTCTTAAATTGAAAATTGGTTCTCGGTGACCTTTTCTGTTGTGCATTTTTTCAGACAGAGAAACAAGCTCGGAGACGCAGACAACTTTTCTTAATTGGATTTTCAGATGAGCTCATTCAAAGAACTCATTTCTGTATACCTTTATAAAATTTGGTAATACGACAAGCAATAAGAATCATTTGTAGCAACCACGAAGCGAACTTCTGTCAACCGTTCTGTAAAGCAAAATGTGAGCCCATGATGTATTATTGACACTACCGCAATGTAATTGAATGCTAGCATTTAACGACCGCTCAAACTCAGCAAACATAATTAAAAGGGTGGATGCGCTAGCGAGATAATGATTGAATATTGGCCGGCGAGAGAAAAAATCATAAATGTTTATTGAATTTCAATACTATGCGGACCGACCATATAAGAATATGGTTCTAGTTCTACTTTATGCAGATTCCGTTTCGCTGGCCTTGAAGAAGGGACCTGAACTTCATTTTATTATGCCGCTTTTCATTATATTTCCAAGCAAATTTTTAGTGATTCGTCATCCATCCAAAATCCAATATAAATTTAATGGTGGTAGCAATATGTGACAACGCAAACACGCATATTTTCGTCTGCACAAAGGAAACTTGAGAACAGCAGAAATGGAAGATTTTTTTATGATCCTTCCACCACGGTCACACTTAACAAGGTAGGAGTGGCTGCGACATGCTTTTTACACCAGCATAAATAGCAGAGGAAAACCAGTAGAATTTTAAGTGAGTTTACATGAAGCGTTTTATAATCTTCCTGAGCTAATGAAAACATTACTGCATGATACGTCTCTTAAAAGCATGATCGTTAGATTTTTACATAGAACATGCGACACATATGTGACATGCTGTAGGTTGTTAGCTACTTATTAAAAAGTTAATTGGGTACGGCTGCGCAGCAGCAGCATTTCACTAAAAATATTATTAAAAGTGGATTTGCAATTTGACTGGAGCAGTTTCTCTTCTATCTAAATGTCCAAAAGCCTAGTAATTGGTTGCGCAAAATAGTGTAAATATCAGTAACTTCTGACATGTGAAAAAATGCTTTCATTCGAAGCTCAAATATGCTCGTTGTTTGACATTTCCCCATTGTTATTTAAAAACATTCTTTTTCTGATCGGGTGTAAGGTTTCATTATATAGGTTCGTAGTTGTGTAATGCGTAAAGGGCATTATCAATGAAAGTGAAATGAAGCATGGAAATTCCCAGCAATTCCAAAACAGAAGCCTTTGATATAACTCTTTCAAAAGCTAATTAGCATAAAATATTCTCCTACTTTACTGCTTCTTTTATTGATGGTTTTATTACAAGAGCAAGCCATTTGGGGAAATTGTTTCATTCGGGAAAAGTAAATTGCTTCTTCTGACTTGCCAAACCTTGGTAAAAAAAGGTAAAAAAAACAAGGATATTGAATATAAATGGATATCACTTTGAAAGATACAAAAACGATAAAAAGCCTTCAATTTGGAATATAATATAAGACTTCCTAGCTCAATCCTGTTATAATATAGAAAGGCTACGACAGGTGTGCACAATATCGATACATAATCCTACTTTCCTTTAAGTTATATTTAAAGGATATATACAGGGTGATTGAATTCGACGATGGTATCACCACCTGCAGAGGGTGGAATTGTTCAATCCCTGTATTACTGCGATGTTATAGAGCAGTTTACAGGAAAAGAACTACCATTACTCATTACATTAAATTTTTATCGGTCTGAAAATTGGATGTAGTCCGTAAAGATACATATATATTGTCAAGATTTCTTGGTTTCAAGTACTACGTGGAAGTGAAAGGGAAATACTATAAAGATAAAGTGTACATGATTAGTTTAGCACACGTGTACGGTAAAAGACACTCAACAAAGCTTAAGTTTTTCACCACCATGCATACATCCATTCATTTCATATAGTTTAGCTGTGCAGTAAGGCAAGGTGTGTATATGAACTATGAACGCATGACTTTCTCTTTCCTCCACACAATTTCGTGTGCGATGGTTAAATTGGCATGTTAAAAGTGAAGTCCGGACTTACCGTAGTTTTTATTTGTTTATTGGTGGAGAGCTTCCTTCTGAAAGATGAGTGGTGACCTGCCGCAGGGTCATTCTCGCTATCTGTCGACTCATCTACTCCAGTTTCCTCCGGTTTGCGTGATGTACTTAGTGGATTAGGAGATTTTTCCACCTTCTCCAACTCAATCTCATTTGGCAGTAAAGTGTTCTTGTCACCATCACTTTTGGAGAGGTGCTTGCCCTCCCGTTTTGTGCCAATGCCAAGCATGGTTATACCGCTCCAGAAAGAAGATGAACTACTACGCAGTCTGCACCCTTACTTTTTTATGTCAATACTTTTGTATCTCTCTTTCCTCGTCTCTCTCTCTCTCTCTCTCTTCCTTCGCCTTTCTTCCTCCAATCTTAACCAAATTTCCGCCTCCTCCTCTTCGTCTTGGAAGAAAGGAAATTCAATATTCTATTCTATGATCTCACATGTTACAGGCGTTGTGGAGTAGTTGACGAGCGTTATCAGCGTTTTCTGACAACTGCACTCGCACATACATATCTTCTACATTCACTTTTCAGATCGTAGTAGTAGCGGTAGTGCGGTAACAAAACTGAAACGTGGGCTGACAATGAATTTTACAAAAAACGAATACACAATAATCAACTTATGACGGCACACAGCATTGACGTAGCTTAGAAAACTACTTCTTGTTCTCAGGCTTCCGACGCAATGAGTATACCTCGTATATAGTTCACTGAAAAATATCGATCATCATTCTCTTATACTTTCCAAAACTTGAAGTGCAAAGTATCAAAAGTAATTGTAGGGTAGTTATACAACGTGAACCTGGACATGCACACGTAAGACGTAATCATCGTGTGAAGTTTAGTTCAAGGACACATGATAATAGTGCTATTTATGAAAATATTTTCTGTCTCATTCTTAATTCTCAAATGTCTCACTTTTCTTGGTTAAGCCACACAAGGAGGAATTTTCACATTGGACAGTGGATTGTTTTGTTTTGTAGAAATTTGTAAAGGACGTGTTGTTTGGAGATACACTTTAACAATTAAAAGTCATATAATATTGCATATATTTACATCAAAAACGTCACGACAGGTATTGCAAATCGCGAAACTACATGTATTTTTGGTCTCAGCTTCATGCTGCGGTATTAAACGAGGACGTTGCATAAGAAATGAGTATTATTCTTCGTTTTTTTGGTATTATATGGTTGATCCAGAAACTTTTATGGCACAAGGAAATCCAGATGTACCTCAGTATCATTAATCTAAAAACGGCTCGCAGAGTTCTTATTGAAATCTTGAAGTTTTCATGAGAGGGTGCGTAGTCTCGTTGTTGATTCCAAACAGTATATATTGGTTCCATTTGGGAAGGTCCACGTGAATCAGGAAGATATTGAGGCGCATATTTTCTCATGCATAACGCCTCTTATTATGACGACTACTCATCTTCTCCCTTTTCGTCTGCATCCTCCTTCCCTTCATCCCAGTTTTACTTGACAGCAGCACAGAAGATAAGACGAAATGGGCGAATTCGCGATGAAAGGCTGTGATAAATGGTTTCTTAGATAAATAGGCCACTGAGCTTCTTGAGTGAATTCAAGACGGGTATATAGAAGACTGTAAACACACGTATATCCATTCAGTATTTTTGGTCAACCGCTCTCCTCAAGTTATAACTATTATATCAGGAAATGAAGCGGCTAAAGGAGATGAATATCTTCCTCATTTTCACTGATGACGAGTGATGGGTAAAAAAAGGCGTTCAGGCATTCTAGATCCCAGGTACTTTGAATCCTTGCTTCCTCTCTTCTCTCCACATCTGTAATCTGCAATACAAAAAAGCGAATATTATACATTTATGCACATTACCAAGAAAAAAATGTGAACTGAGCCAATCTTTTAGCTGAAAGTTGTTTACTTCGTTTGGATTTCGATCATTAAGCAGTACGGTGTTAACATATACGAGGTAGGACAAGACTGTAATACGTATATACATTCGGGCAAGATCACAGACAACATTACAATGGTGTCTTACTGAAAAACCTTTTTTACTCCAACTTCCGGAAATCTATGCAATTGCCTCCATCAATCACTTCTTGTAACTGACTAAAGGGAATTGAATGTAAAAAAACTAAATGTTCTCTCGTAGATAAGTTTTTGGATAGCAGCTTTGTATGGAAATATCTCAAATCGGCCAGACCACACAGACACAGAAGTTATATAGGAGAGGGCTCTCTACTCCAAAAATGAAAATATGAATAGGCTCACTCATACATTCCAGAAAAAAGCTATCAGAACAGTTCCTTCCTTTTCTGTTACACACTATTCCATTCACGCGGCATTATCTGAGGAAGTGTAGCTGGTAAAGCATCGAAAATGTAGCGATTACACCGCGGAGGAAAGTAATCAGTAATGACGTCATTGATATAGTATCAATATTCCTACCCATTTCACCTCCCCCTCCAATAGAAATGGAACGTGAAATGGAGGAACGGAGTAAATGGATGTCAAAATGGACAACTTGCTTCGAATAATGTAGAGATTCAGCACGATTTGCTGGTGAGTAGGTGGATGGCAACTGGAAATAGTGCGGATGTAGAAAAAAGTCTTAGTGGAAGAAGGCAGAAAATGGCTAGTTCATCAGATAAGAAAATACCTAGATGTAAAGCATACATTCTCAAGTCCTATATCAACTCAACTCGACTGATATGATGGGAGTTACGCGATCAAGTTTCGTTTTGCGTTTAAGTGATTGCGAAGTTTGGGGGTGGAACTAACTGGAGCACACGGATAAAAGTATCATGTACGTGTTCATAATATTTGTTTTGTCCTAAAAACAAACAGACAAATTCCTAGTAGTAGCAAGAGAGAGAGAGCAGGCAAGTGGTCATATGCCATTTGCAAGTTATTTCATCCAATTCCAATGAATGAGCTGTGAAATGGGAAAGTATAAAGGGGGATCACGATCAGAAGATCTTCTAAACTACTTCAGTACTTCTTCGAGATTTTTATGAGTGTACTTATATGTATATACATAGTAATATGTAATCCCTAGGATCTTGCGCAACCATTTCCAATTTTATAATGGCTAACAATAAAACTAGAAATTGGCAATGGAAATTGGATGACTCTTTCCTCCTGCTGGAATAATCTTTAGCAATATTTATATCCTTACTAATACGTGTACATGCATATGCGGCTCTTTGATGTTTTCGATTAGCTATAAAAGCAGTTAGTATACTAGACTGTTTTACACAATTTTCTTCAATATAGACATGATGTAGATATTGAAATCATCCCCTTTCTATTCCTTTGTGACAGGCATGATTTGTTGTATAATAAGACGTAAGATCAAAGAAAAGTTGCAATTTTCGTACAACTGGATTGGATGTGATTAGTGATTAACCCGTTCTTTCTTGTAGTCGTCAGACATGATTATGCTTAAGCAAACTATGCATATATATGAAAAGCTTATGTTACCAGATATTCACAACAAAAGTAGCTGAGCATGGCACTAACTCATCTGATTGAAGTTTACGATGTATTTGAAGTAGTAAAGAATGAAACACACAGTTGACCTCCACACCAATTTGCACTATAGATAACTAAACAAACACATACGAACCGAAAATCTTGCGTAAAAATTGAGGATGAACAATTTCCAAAGACTGAACAGTGTTCACGTTCACGTAGACAGCAGAAGCCTTAACTTGCAAATTACTCAAGAAGACATGACGATGATTACTTGGACAAAAGCCTATGAAAATATATACATACAATTATGAGGAACAGTGCTTACGTGATACGCGGTCGTAAATAAGCCGCACACTACTATCGTCACTCGACTTGCAGTTTGAATGAAATGTTGATTATTTTATTTTATTAGATTCCAGCGCAAGAAGGTATTTTTGATGCTTAATCATAATGCATCAATTTCTAGCCACGGTTAAGTTCATTCAAAAAACAATGCCACTTACTCTCAAATCACTGTCACCAGATAAACGACCTAATCTTGAGTTATACTAACAATTGCTATTTCAGTTACACTTTTTTAAGGACCAGCAGGACCTGTATACAATCACTCAACGCACCTTTGTTCCACTGAAAACCATTTAGCATTGAACACTGCAAGTTACAATGCACTGATTAATTCTGACTGCTGAATTCAAGGCTTTTTTGCATGATGCATCCAGACACTTCAACGCAAAGACTCTTTCTACTGGGATTACAAAAGGAGCGCATCACACATCCAAAAACATAAATACTGAATCATGGGTCCACATTGTACACACGCGTACTTGGCAAATCAAAGCATGTATCTAACTGCTTCATATCAACTCAGCGCAACGTAGACAATGACGCAAAATCCTAAAAAGGCGAGGAATGATGTGCGAATCAGGCTCTGACGAATTAGAGAAGGTTCACATAACATAACATTACCTTCTAATAGAAAAGGATGGATATAAAAAATCCAGCAAAAACAATCCAAGTTTTGTGCTGGTGTGAAGGTATTCTGACATGAGAGAATCTTAATGTGAGCACATATTTCTCATGTGTAATAATAATATACATATGTACATAAACAGGTACCCATTCTTATTTTGGCATTAGCAGTCTCATAATATAACACACATAATAAGAAAATGGTCATGATCTCATGCTATTGCAAAATGATGAATTCTATTATACTTGAAGCGAATGCCAGAATGGGATCACCAAAAAGACTTTTAAAGATGTACATAAATGTGTATGTATGTATGCATATATGAATACTATTTCCAGACAGTTCCTGCAATTATATTTCAAGTTACACTTTCATGCTACTTTTATTACAGTCGGCATTATGAAGCACTTTGAGTATTATGAATTATTACCAAAGCATAAAAAAAGGTTCGCAAAGGTGTGTGTAACGTAACGCCAAAAAATTGAGGAAACTATTGTAAAATGTGAGACTTGCTTTTGCAATCTGCTTGATTTTTTTTCGCATGACTTCTTGCGCTACATAAATATTATACTGCATATCTGTATTCTACAATCATACCTATGTTATTCAACATTTGACGAATACTCGGAAATGAGAGTGAAATGTGATGATGTAAATGCCAACCCTGACTGACTGCGACGAAAATTAGATAAAATCAAAATGATAGTTTTCCTGCTTCCATTTTCTTCAGTATTATTCCGCAGGATTGCTTCATAATTTTATAACCATAATGTTGGTTTAGAAATTAAGATTTAGTTGGCACGTTGGCTCAATATAGATACATGTAACAATAACTTTTAGGATATAAGATGTAACTCTGACTTTTATTGCCAAATATCCTCTGCGTTTTCCTGCATATATATGTGCCCATGCATGTCATACAATCAGATCAGGATATAAATTGCGAATTGTGAAAGTCGCAAATATACTAGTTTTATGTCTATAATCGAAGAATGGGATCAACATTTTCGGAAAGTGAAAACAACCAAAGTACACATATTTTAGTGTCGGGAACATGTACTACGAAACCATTTGAAAATCAAACATGACTATTGCTAAATTTCCTTTACCAAGTCCTGCAGTTTCATAGAAGGAAGTACACAGTATTCATGCACATGTGTTTTGTAGTTAACTGTCTTAATTAAACAGGGCGCATGCTTGATGTATACAATAGTGGATTTTAGCATTATTTTGTAGATGAGAACTAAATTAAGACGAATTCGGGCGGCACGAAGAATTTAATGGAAACATAGTCCGGGAGTCCGGACAAATGACAAGATGACAATGATAATGACAAATGCGGTGTTTCTTTTACATGTATTGCCATCGGACTCCTCTTTCTGATTGAAACAATGTATCTACATCCTGTTCATCACATTATATGCAAAATAATTGCTGTATTCTGCTACTCACTAAATATTACAGAATCTCTTGATTTGTCACCTACCTTCGAAGTCAGCAGCAGGAGTAGACTGCAGTAGTACCTCTGTGATTCGGTTTCCAAAAATACACTTGCGTTTAAGATTCTCTCAATATCTTCGTCCTCACTAATACACAGTTGACAATAAAAGTTGTCTGTACGAAAAAGGCTTTTCCACTGACACACTCACTACTCACTATTTTGTTGCATATAAGAATTGTATAGTTGTTTTTGTAATAAACCGATATAAGTACAGATAAAATTCCTCTGTTTGTACATTGCACATTAGCAGTTCCCGTTACAAATGACATAAAAGACGGCTCCGTAAGCGTATAATATGCGATACTAACTAAACTTTGATCTTTTATGAAATTTGCAAGAAGAGCGTAGTAAATAGTAATCACGTTGGGATGAATAGGAATATAAAGTTTTGTATACAATACAAAAATTTCAGCACTTTTGTGTGATACACTTGATCAGGCATTATGAGTCAATTGCATCCGGTTTGAAGGTAAAAAGTGGAGGCAGCCTTGAGGAGAATCCACTGATTTTTAAATTGTGCAAAATATTATGTAGTAAGTATTGCGTGTGACGCGCCACAAAGGTCACACATAAATACATTCACATAATTATCCACTCCACAACGTACACTCCAACATTTTCGAGGTGTGAAGTAGTGCACAGCCCACTTATCACACGCGCTCTCCCCTCTCCACAATATTCAAGTAATCATCATATCAGTAAGTCTCCATTGCAAAAATAAAATCACATTGAAATCATTTGGTTTTTTAAGTTCACATTGAAAATAAAATAGCTGCATTCACTCGAATTTTAGCCATTGTTGGCAAACACATATACCAATTATATAATATTATCTTACAAAGAAGAACACGTAAAACTTAATCTATCCCCCGTCCATGGCTGTGCCAGTGTTTTTAAGGCATAT
Source organism: Heteromurus nitidus (assembly GCA_034687055.1). Lineage (NCBI taxonomy): Eukaryota > Metazoa > Arthropoda > Collembola > Entomobryomorpha > Entomobryidae > Heteromurus > Heteromurus nitidus. The sequence goes on along the minus strand of JAQFZW010001030.1, from coordinate 15,246 downwards.
TTTTTTATTTAGTGCACAATCATGGCTAAAAAATATCGGTTTGTCAGCGGAACTCTACTCTTGTGAACTAAGCCGAGCCCTTTCAGCTGGTAGTCTCTGACGAACACATTTTTTTCTGTATGCAACTTTCATTGAAGGGGATTTTCCTTGGATCATTTTTGGAGAAAATGATTCAAAATGCCGCTTGGTCTGGCCGGGAGCCAGGTTATACTGATCACCAGACTCAGGTATAAAGCTTGCCAGCGGGAGGACGACTCATCTCTCTGCTGATGTTCTTTTGTGTGAGAAAAATGATGACAAAAGATGTGTTAATAGCAATAGCATACGTATGAGATGAGCCTTAGTCTTATGTTGTGACTACGAGTCACACTCTAGTCTTCTGACGAGATAAAACGTGTGATGCAGATGACATGTGGTTTTGTTGCACTTGCATGTGAAGTGAGTATGAATATAGCAGAAGAATCAAGGTGAAATACAAGGACGGGATTGGGATTCTAAAATAGACCACAAATAATAAGAATAGTCTGAGTGTAATTTTCTATCAGTACTTCCTCACTTAATTGATGGGCTATCGGGTACGAGACTATGATAGAGAGTCAACAGTGTGCATAGATCTCTCATGTGTGCACACGAGGCGGTTTGATTACAAGAAATAAATACATAGCAGGCAGCCCGCAGTCTGTCAAACACTTGTAGGAACGCAAAAAAATGTGTTACTGGCACTCTTGATTTATTAACTGAACAGTGAATGTTTTTCATGTTTAAATTTTTCTCCTTCGAATCCAATGAGCTTTATAATATTATAATCCTGTTTTAAGTATGCACTTAACTAAAATTGGACTTAAAGAAGGTGGAAAATTAACTTTCGGAATATTTTTTAGAGCTGCAAGGGGAGAGTTTGTACTGAACCTGAAAATGGAGCACACCTTCCTCGATTAAGCACACTCAAATAAAAAACTATATTGCGATACTGCGAAAATATAATGCAATTTGTTTCCAATTCCGATTTCGTATTATTCTCGAATGCGTACAAAGTTTAGCGGTATCTGGTTTTTAAAAAACTCTAAACCTTAGGAGCAGGATTCGAAACTAGCCCAAAGTTATCAATTGATACGCAGATTCGCCATACGTATGCATTCGTACTTGGATCCCATGCTTGAAAACCCCGAAGTCAAGTGATTAACATCACCGGTGTGATTGATAAAATTAGCTGGCTGACACGGGAAGAGATGTGAGATGTATGTATATTTGATATAAGTATGCAAATTTTGTTATATGATGTGAGGAGCAAATTGTCAGAGATAAAAGATTATGGATAAGTGGTCACCGATTTCCAACGAATGTATGCTTTCGCATAGTGTTTGATCGATAGGTCCATTGATTTAATTTGTTTCCAGTGAGCCCGTACCGTCGTAATGGTCCCACCTTGTTCTCTGGGCTTCCGTTTCGCACACAAACCTTGTTCGCTAACGATTTATGAAGATATCCGTTTAGGCATTTTTCGATTTGTCTAAAGGTATCACACAGAAGTAAAGTGAAGCGTGTGGAGTCCCAATAATTACTCCAACAATTAATTTTATTCGTTCACAAGGTACTTTATGGTTTGACATTGGAAGTAGTTGAAATTTCACAATTTCTTTATAATACAAAACATTGAAGTACCTTTCCTTTATGCGTCCCTATTTAGCTCATCAGCTCCAATCAACATGGCACATGGTTTTTATAACCGATAACTATATTCATGCCCGTAGAGCTCAGATAGGTTCACAGTTCGTCTCAGATCGTCGTTTTCCATGCCATTGTTCTAAAGCTTGTTGCTTTAAAGCAACGGCTACTTCTTGAGGAAATCGAGAATTTTTGATTGGAGTCAACTATTGAAATTGACAAATCAAATTTGACAAAAGCCGTTAACGAATCTGAGCACAATGGAGCATGAAATAGTGAGCGGTTATAAAAATCGTGACATTTTCTCTGCGAAAGTTGCAACACTTTCCACCGTCACACTGAACCAGTTCGCTCTGGACTTCGAGGGAAATCGAAAGAGAATTTTACAGAGTATAGAAATCTGCAAACAAGAAGGCTCGCGATTCAGATGTGGACCGGAACTGGAAATCTGTGGTTATAATTGTCAAGATCATTTCTACGAAAGCGACACGCGAACACATTCTTGGGAAGTTCTCGCAGATCTGCTTCAACATGAAACTTGCCAGGGTATTCTCATTGACGTTGGGATGCCTATCATGCACAATGGAGTTAATTACAATTGTCGAGTGGTTTTCCTGGACAAGTAATGAAATATGTCGAATTATGCTCGCAAAAATATTCTTTTTGTGAGAAAATAATATTTTGTCTTAATCATGCAATTTTAGAAAAATCCACTTCATCCGTCCAAAACTTACTTTGTGTGATGATGGAAACTACAGAGAGTCTAGATGGTTCACAGGTTGGACAAAGGTACATAAGAATGTGGGGGGATACGCTTTGCAACTTTTATTGTTGGCTGTAGAACGAACAATCATGCTAATTTCACTTGTAAATTTTAATTACAGAAAAGACATGTGGAAGATTACTTCCTTCCTGATATCATTGTCAAAGTCGCCGGACAAAAAACGGCCCCATTTGGGGATGCTCTGCTTCAACTGGAGGACACAAAAGTGGGCTTCGAAATTTGCGAGGAACTTTGGACTCCGATGAGCACTCACTTGGAGCAGACCCTTGCAGGAGCGGATATCATTATCAACGGCTCAGGCTCGCATGCAGAAATTCGGAAAGCGTCATACGCGTTGGAACTAATTAAAACGGCTAGTTCCAAGTGTGGATGTCTGTATGCATTTTCCAATCTCCGAGGCTGTGATGGAGAGCGAGTATACTTGAACGGCTGTGCCACAATTGTCCTTAATGGAGAAGTACTCCGAAATGGAGACCAATACTCGTTGGATGATGTTGTAAGTGACAAATTAGACACGTAAAAATTTATCTTATTTTGTAACTATGATTTTGACTGGGTTCAAATATAAGGTCGAACTTTAACATTTTCAGGAAGTTCTCACTGCAACATTCCTTTTGGAGGAAATTCATGCGCATAAGGTAAAAATACGCAGCCGATCACTCACCGCAGCTAATACTGAATCATATCCTTCAGTCATCGTCCCCTGGTCATTAAGTGCATCTGGGAAATCTAGAAATTTGACTTTGCCAATGGAGAAAGTTGAATTTATATGCCCAGAAGAGGAAATCGCATGTGGTCCAGCTCTTTGGCTCTGGGATTATTTGAGGAGGTCAAAGGCGGCTGGTTTTTTCCTACCTTTGAGTGGAGGCGTCGACTCATCTAGCGTCGCCATTATTGTCTACTCAATGTGTCGGCTTATAGTTAAACATGTCAAGGAAAAGAATGACCAGGTTATCGAAGATGTACGAAGAGTTGTGAAAGCGACATCCACATACATTCCAACCGATCCGAAAGAACTTTGCGGGAGGATCTTTACCACTTGCTACATGGCCAGTGAAAATTCTTCGGCAACGACAAGAGGCTTTGCTAAAGCGTTAGCCGAAGCGATTGGAAGGTAGTTTAATTAAAACAAGATCAAATTCGGAAACTGAATTTTATGTCGCATACTCTAATTTCACTATTTTCCACACAGCAAGCACCACGAAATAAAAATAGACGATGTTTGTGCAACATTTGTAAATGAGACGGCAAGTGCGTTGGGATCGAAGATTCCAACATTTGAAGGGGAGACTGCAGAAAACCTGGCATTGCAGAATGTGCAGGCCAGGAGCAGGATGGTTTTTGCGTACATGTTCGCACAGTTGGCTCCATGGTCTCGTAATCAGAATGGGTGAAGAAAATCATGCGCAATTAATATAAAATATTCATCAAGGAATTTTCCATTAAACCTAACTTGTCGTTCATTGATTGACCTGATACAGATTTCTACTGGTTCTCTCCTCTGCAAACGTGGACGAAGCTATTCGTGGTTACTTTACAAAATATGATTGTTCCTCCGGAGACCTGAACCCGATTGGAGGAATATCAAAAACCGACCTGAAGCGATTTATTGTTTATGCAGGCGATAAGTATGACAATTTTGTTCATATTGTCAGCAGATGTACAGTTTATTAAACTTGAATGCGCTGACTGAATTGTGGCTGTTATTTCACTGTGAACAGATTTAATTTGCCGACAGTGAAACCAATAGTTGAAGCTCCCCCAACAGCCGAACTATGTCCATTGAAAACAAACCAGACCGATGAGGAAGACATGGGGATGACATATGAGGAACTGTCGTACTACGGAAAACTTAGAAAGCCTCAGGCTTGTGGTCCATTCTCAATGGTTGCAAGACTGCTTCACTTGTGGAAGGATAAACATGCGCCAAGCGAGATTGCAAAGAAAGCAAAAGCCTTCTACACATTTTATGCTGCAAACAGGTATTTTTCATGTTCCATCTCACAAGAAAGTTCATTTAAAAAGCAAGTAAATGTACGAGTAGACTGACATATGTACCGGAACTCACTGACCATTTTAAATTGGGCTTACACTGGCCAGACTATACTGTCATATGAACGTGTGTAATGCCACTATGCAATGGGCGAACCCCTCAATGCGTTGGTGATCGGTAAGTGAGTGACATCGCTTGTATTCATGCTAAAAATTTGTTTTAGACATAAAATGTGCACCTTAACGCCTTCGTGCCATATGGAGAATTATTCGCCCGAAGATCATCGACACGATTTGAGGCAAATTTTGTACCCCCTGGATTTTACTTGGCAATTTCGTCGAATTGACGAATTGGTAAAAACAGAAACATACTACGCATACATTTTCTAGTATTTATAAAATTTCACTTATTTAAGCATAGCGTCTTTCAATTTTAGGTTCATGATTTTGAGAGTGACGAAACCCAAGTTGATTGAATCAACTGGACTGGATTATCATTCCTTTTGCTGGGTCGCTAAGACCATCATACTTAATCATGAATCATTTATAAGTTCTGGGCAAAAGGGGTGTAAACTAAGAACTGCCAGATGTAGTATTTAAAATAAAAGTTAAATATATTTGATAGTGATATTTGATATTCGTGATGTGATCGATATAGTGTGTTCAAGTCTGAGTCACTTAAATAAATGTACATATATATTGTATTATAGCTGAATACATGTCGTATGTTTAGCTTATTGTTATGCACTTAAAACTTGTACTTTATTTGCAAATGAAAGCATTTTCAACTTCTATCGTTATTACGAAATGGAGAATTTCATTAATCAGAACTCAAATATTTAGGCATTGAATTAATCCAACGACATTTTCGTTACCAGTGGTTGTGGTTTGTGAACCCGAACGGTAATATGAGGTTACTTCAGGCAGGGTCCCTGCAAACATTTCCACATCCTTTTGCTTGAGTACAGCATTTTTTCTCGTCATCGCACTGGGAATCTGAGGAGCATTGATCAAGACACCAACCGCACACATAACTTTCGGGATTTGGACACGAGCCAGGTTTTGAAGAGGCTGAAACAATTGACGAATAATTAATGAAAACAAGACAACTCGCATAATACATACATATATGGGCATTTTATTTATCTATATAGATTTCACTTACAGACTGCAGCCTTGCATGAATGTTGCAAACAGTCGGCAACACTCCAAACGAAAATGAGTATGGAAACTAAGAATAGTGACGATGTGACACGAGCCATGTTTATCTTGAACTACGAATCAATTTTTTCTCGGTTTCCACAAGAATTATCTTGTGGCTTCTTGAACAATGATGCTATACATACAATAAAAATCTCCGCTTTCTTGATGATGGGTCTGACTTCTATGAAATGCAATTCTTCATAAATTTAAGGGGCAGTAAGAGGTTATTCGCAATTACCCAGTATCCGCTGCATAGTGGAGCAACATTTAACAGTTCACTGCAGCCAATACTCCATCCATGTTATAAATTAAAAACTTGCTTTTTAGGTATCGTTCTTGCATTCATATACAACTCATCCAAGCTAAGACTTATTTTTCAGGAAATGTAAATTAGCAATCTGTTCCAATAAAACGAAGTTTCAATTGTATCCGATTGTGGTATTCATAGATAATCGATAGAATGTATTCAAGTCTGAGTCACTTTAATAAATATGGACAGAATGCATTGCAGTGAATACGTGTGGTATGCGTAAACTATTTATATTTGTGCATAAACTATTTATTTGCAACCGAAAGCATTTTCAACATAGTATATTTATAAATATTTTATAAGGGAATGTAGGATTAATTAAGTAATCAAAATTCAAATAGGAATGGAATTAGTCCAAAGGTATTTGGTTATCTGGTACTAATGAATCAGAAAGATCCGTGTCATACTTTAGAGGCGGGAGCGGGGTCCCTACAAACGTTTCCACAACTGTGCGCGTGTTTACAGCATTTTTGTTTGTCGCCGCAGTGGGAGTCTGACGTGCATTGGTCGTTACACCAAGCACAAACATAGTTTTCGGACTCAGGACAAGAGCCGGGATTTGAAGTCGCTGAAATAGTGAACGAATAATTAAAACCCAATAAAATTTAGCTCGCATCAAATTATTTATTTGTTTCACTTACTTATTACAGCGTTGCATGTATGATTCCTCGGGTTACACTCGGAAACACTCCAAAGGCAGCAGATGAGTATGGAAATAAAGCAAAGCGAAGTGGCGTGAACCATGTTGATGTTCTTGATGTTTTTTTCTGTTTGGACAATAAGAATCTGCGACTGGCTATTTGAAGACTGATGCAAAACAATACCTGTTATATTCCTTTTTTTCCCCGATTTCTTACGATGAAAAGTCTGAAACGTATCTACGGACAGAGTATCTACAACTATGCATTAGCTGTATTAGCCTATGCTATGTTCAATTCATTCCTAATGCAAACCGTAAAAGGTTATGGATAGGACACTGTATCTATGTTGTACAAGAGAGCAACTTTTTGTTAGTCCGTAACAGTCATTACGCTATCTTAGGTTATAATTATGAGCAACGCACGGAATCCATTGTAATTTTTAATTGTTTTGCCATAAACTAGTCTTGCGTGTTAATGCACCCTATCCCAAAATCCCAACCATGTCTTCTCAGAATCATTTTTCAGTAACTGCAATTTAGCAATCTCTTCCTATCATTCATAAGATCTTAGTGCGTCATCCAATTCACCGACGTAAGTAAATGTGTCAATCAAAACTGTGTCTAGTTTTTTCAATTCTATGAAATCATGAAAATGTGATTCACATGAGACTTTTGCGCTGCGCTTGTTGACGATCGACTAAAATATCCAAGCGCTTGAAATGCTAAATATATTTCACGTATGCTTGTCAAGAAGTGCTCATGTGCAAAAAGAAAGAAAATGACTTAATCAGTGGAGTTTATTTAATTGGAATCACGGGCAACATCAAAATAAGTGTTGAAAATATAATATCGTATTGAAATGTTAATTAGAATGGAATAGACTTTAAACATAGTGTAGATTTTTGAATGTCGTCAACCAAAACATATTTTTTCAAATTTCTCAGACTGGATCTTTGCAACTGTTTCCACAACCGGGTTGAGAGCAACACTTTTTGTTGCCGTCACATTGAGAATCCGAAGTGCAATTATCGTTACACCAAATGCATTGCATAGTAGTGTTTGGTTGGGGACAAGTTCCAGGTTTTGTGGAAGCTATAAAAACGTAAAAGCGTGTTATTGAAAAACTCACAATTAAAAAAAGGAGTGTGTATATGTATATCTTCTTTAAACTTCACGTACTTCGGGCAGCGTTACATGTGCGTGCACTTGGGCCACACTCGGACAGAGTCCAGACGCACGCAAGTACGACAATTAAAAACACTGGGGCTACTCTTGCCATTTTGCCAGTAATGAAAACACTTTATTCTCGGCGAACTAAAGACGAATCAGCAATTTGTTAGTAATAATTGACCAAGACTGACGGAAAAACTTCTGTGACTTCCTTATAAATCCGAAGTATTTAGGAAGGGAAGAGAGTGAGACTCTTGCGGTAGTCGAGGACTCGTGTGTAATTAATGTATAAAATCCTGTGTGCAATGCTATAATTCATAAGAATTTAAATGACATACAAGGTTATTGGTTGAATCTAAAATGAAGAGTTTTTTTTGCATGCAAAAAACTCTACAAATGCACGAAACAGATACATATAATAAAACATTTTGCAGTCTAATTTGTTTTATTGGGCATGAATGAGGCATCTCGCTCTGCTCATCTTCCAATCTTCGCCAGTCGTCCAAGGTGAAACTCTTGAACAATACTCGCAGCATCATTCCTACGAATTCAATACCTATTCATATGGAAATTCAGGGAAATTGACGGCAAACGTTAGTGCAACAGGGTAGTAATTCATAGGATCTGCAACTGGCAGTTCCAGTTTAGTGAGATTCAACAAATCGCATCAGGATAGGCTAACATTCGTATTGAACGCTTGGCTAGATTTCAACCAGTTTTACGTATTGTATTGTATTGGTATTGTATAGAAATAGGTATTGTAGTTCATAAAAACCCACAACTTGATTACGTCACAAGCCTCCATATATGGGATGAAAAATCAAACAACAGCCAAGAATTTGTGTCTATTAAACCTGCTATGTACAGTTGACGGTAGAAATAATCAGTACAAATATTTGCTCAAAATAAATTTTAGAGGAGTGAGCCAACTTTGTACAGACATGAACATTTTTCTCCGTGCTGCACAAAAATTAATAAATATAGTTGCACGCATTTGAAATTTGCATGTGATTAGAGCAGCATTAGTAGTTCGTATCTATTTGACATATTTCATTTTTTATGTATTTCGTTTATTCCTATTTGTGTCAATGGTTTGCTTACAATACATTGGAATAGTAATGTTGTAATGATCAGAATTTATGTTTAACTCCAATACGGTTGCAGAAGGCATACGTATACGCAAATGAAAGCACAGAGTGAAAGTGAACATGTCTCAACTCATGACGAGCATCGATCACTTCTTAAGACTATGCTAGGATCCTGCTCAGTACCACTGAAAAAGTTTTTCCCATTCTCCGGACAAAATGTTATTTCCGTTGCTTTTGATTCCAAGTGAAGAAGTTTAATCTCTGTAACCACCACGTCTGGCTGCGCTTGAGGGGCCACTCTGGACGTTAGCCATCTTAATGGATTTGAAGACGAAGGGCGTAAAATTAGTTTGTTAGGTAGCTCGATGTTAACCCCACTAACAGTATACTTCCTCTCAAGTCCTTTATCGGTAAAGTCCCTTTACACAAATTCGACACAAATTATTAATCAGACCATGTCGACATTGCAATATCCGATTATGCCACCACTACAGAGAAGGATGTTCTACTTAAAACAAGAAGCTTTGTTGTGGATGTCACTTACGTTGGTCCTAGATTTAGCACAGTGGATTGGCCACTGATGTCATTAGCTAAAACTAGATGCAGTTCTGATGTTGAGCGATATTTGGACTCTTCAGCGAGATGCACAATGACTCGGTAATGCTCTCCTGTATTTTCAACAAATGAGAGCATTATAAAATGTAATGAATTTGGCTTGCCTTCATGATCGAGATAATATTACATTTACACTATACTATCTACCTATATCAAGACTTCAAAATATTTTAATAAAAAACCTAAGCTTACTGCAGAAAGGTTGCCGAGGCCCTGTGATGGAGTAGTACAAAATAGATGCATTTGAACTAATTTCACTTTGGTTCAACGGTTTGGTTGCATGAAATCCCAACCTGTTGAAGCCCGTCACTGGGCAATTGGAGTCAACAAAGTCATCCCATGATTCACAGTCAAAGGCCATGTATGGACAGGTACTGCGGATAGATTCCGTGAAATACTCGTAGGAACGGAGGTGATCACAGCCTAGGAAGCGTCGTATACCTATTCATAGAACTGGTGTGAAGAATCAGTTTGATTTGATCTGCTGTGAATTGTACACTTCATCTTAAGCCAAATGATATATTTTTATAATTAAAGAGTTGTGTAAGAACCGTTGATAACTGATCCTTCCTCTTGGAGGATTGCTTGATACACTCCGTCCTTACATCCAGGCTGATCCTTCCCTCCATTTGGATAAAAATCAACGTGACCTGAAGGCTCTTGCGTTCCGAGTCCGGTAACAGGCCCTAAATTCAATGGATGCAACATTGAACTACATCTACTAGTGCTCACTGAATGGGTGGCACACGATTTCGTCAGAGTAATACTGCTGATACTTATATTTGGACTGGCTTTGGAAACGACGAGCTCACCACCGTTAAGGAAGGGCTTTGCATCTGTGTGGATCACGTCGACAAACAGTGCATCTGTCGGATCCAGCCTCGAATCAATCGGCAACCCCTGAAAATAAAGTTGGGCAGGGTCCAGGCCTAGTCAAATTTATGCGGTCGATACGACTGTTAAACTAGAAACTGTGTTGAGTTTTGACTTGGTTTGCGTTGCTCATAGTTTGCCCATGCATTACCCGAGATTCTGCCAAGGTGGAGATTTTTATTGACTTGAAGCCAAGATCCTATGAAACCTCCAAGCTGAGCTCCCAACGAATGTCCAATGAAATGAGTTTCATTGACTGCCAGTTCATACGTTTCCTAATGTAATTGAAATTGGCATAATTTAAGAAAAATGTGATTAGCGAATTTATTAGGTATTATCGGCATAAACACTACCTCCATCTGTTCCATCAAATTAGCACAGTATGCAGAAATCAGCTCCACATTTTCCACAGCCTGGTTATATGGAGGCTTGCTAGCTTCCGACCAGTCGATGACAAACACATTTGCAAAATTATCATACTCCAGTAGTTCGTCAACTAAATGCTTTGTGATTCAAATCATAACGCACATTCATTAAAATTATATTTTCTAGATATGGATTTTATGGAATTATTTGGGGCTTTTACATGATTCGAGTGGGGCAAAATATAATATTATATGTATTAATTATGCATCACAACTGAACTGACCTTAACCCAAGGTCGTTGGCCATTTTCAATGTACCCATGAGCTATCCAAAAATTACTTCCATTCGAAACAGTTATGGTGGAGGAGGTAATCAACTCATTTTCCACAACTTGGCATGCCATCATACGAGCTTTGGTATATAGACAAATAGTCGGATGTATTTCCTCCAGTGGATTTGGCAAAAGTTGATACCCTTTGCTATCGGGATATCGGGATTTGAAACAACCAAGCGATTCATAACAAACTTCATCCTCCGCTGCTAATCCTTAAAGGTAATCACAAAAAAATCAGATAATGTTCGCATCAAGAGTTGAGTTAAATATATTTCCTAAATCCTAAATACCCTGTAATTGAGGGAGTTCCGCCTCTGCTAGCGAAGAATCGGTCCCGTTGGTTTCGATTAGTGTGTCATTGTGCGTATTTATAATATCGTAGAAGATGGGTATACCCATCAAGTATATAACTGCCTGAACTATAGCTCCTACACGAGATCCATCGCCAAAACCAAAATGCATGTTGCTGGAAAAAACTGAAGAAGTTTTAGCCTTCGTAATAACAAACAAGTAAGCAAGCTTCTTTAATCTCAAGTTTATAACGTGAGTATCGCTACTAAATGAAAATAATACGGGGTAAATCATCCGACAAAATGTCATTAATATCGTAGAGAATAGTTCAGCTTAGTTGGAAGTTTGGAAGGCTGATTGGCGCGACCATGTTGTCAATGATCTTAATAATATCAGTGTCATTCATACAAGTTCGTACAAAGGCAAAGGTCAAGGAAAGGTGCTGTACATAACGCTCAGCTTCATAAGACGTCAGTATATAAACGGAAGTTATGAATGACGGCTTTGATTCTCTAGTTAAAGGCTTAAGGAACAGCTTAAACTAAATATAACATGAAGTGAAGGTCATATTTTGTGTCTATGTGCTATAACTCCGGAGTAGATTAACTGCACAAACATATGTATAGGGCGACGAAAGTATGAATATATATGTGCACTGGGAGAAGACATGATTTATTCTACCACAAAATGAAATGAGTTATCGAACACGAGTGTTGCGCGATTGAACGGATGAGCATAAGTAATCTAGAAATGGTAAATTGTGGAAAGCTGGATAAAATGGATGGTATTTACACAATGAAATTTGTTACTATTTCAGAATTTCATGTTGGGATAGTGGGAAGAAGTAACATCATAGATATTTGGATACACTAATGCACATGCACCTATTTTACCATTTGCGGTTGCAATCCAAGGACGAACACACATTAGTCTGCTTTCTGTCTTACCTCAAGGCAAAAACAACGATCAATTTTTGTCCAGTTCAGAATGAGTACCGTATTTTGGACAAGAAAATTAGGAACGCTAGAACGAGAGTACTTAAAAAGCTCTTAGCCATTCCCAGAGAAATTCTAGGCACAGTCATTAAATAGGTTTGTTAGACATGTTTATTCGTTTTTATCGTTTTTATCACATAATCCTCAAAGCACTACATAAATAGTTTTACCAATACTTCCCTCCTCGTTGTAATCATCTTAAAGATTAATTAAAATTTCACATTTAGATGCATAAACATGCATGTATGGCTGAAATAAAACTATTCCTATGAGTATTGCGTTTCATCCAGACTTGATATATTATGCTTACAAAATTATACTTGTTATATGAATTATTGTCCGGTTCGTGGATGAGTCACGATGAATCACAGTAAATATGAATATTGGTTCTATGTACAATATCCAACATGTTGTCCTATGCTTATGCTAATAGTGCTACATTTACAAACAGACTTCGTCCTTCATTAAAAGAAAAATAATAATATGTACCTACAGTACCTAGCGGCATATTATTATCTAATCGTAAGTTACAACGTTTTGAATCGGCTAACTTGGCTGGTATAGCGTTCCATTATCAGTTCTGTTTACGGAACAAAGTGTTGATGAAAATTTCTCCGAGTGAGGGAGGTCGTTGTTGTTGTTGCTGGAACCCAACAGGGGTTTCACTTCTCGTTGATATTTGATGCTGCTGCTGAGCCTGGGAGTCTTGTCCAGGATTGAACAATCTCTGAATATTCGTTTTGAGGAAAGCTTGAAAGAAAGCATTGATTCCCTGATTTATCCCGTCAAGGCCAAATGGTGAAACCGTTGTTGTTGGCCGAGGCGTTGTAAATGAAAAATCGAAGAGACTTCTCGGTGGATTATCAGCTATGTTATTGCTAAGTACGTTGTTATTATTATTGGGGCGGCTGAGATTTTCAAGTATGGCATTGATGGAATCAAATGGATTCGGTGGCCTTGGTGTGGTCGTTGTTGTTGTCGTAGTCGTTGTAGTCGTTGTAGTTGTCGTCAAATTTCCTGACAGAAGGGGTAACGTAAACGTAGTTTCAACGGGATGCTTTATAGAAGCGCTTCCTTCGTAGAAACTGGATTGCAGTCTTTGAATTAAACTTCCAATGGCTGCAAACGGTCCTGGCTGACTTTGGGGCTCTGGTAGAGGAGCTGACAGCGCTGATGCCTAAATGTGAACAAACAATACAAATTAAAATTTGATTTGTACTGTGGCTCGTATTAACACCAATTTTATTTTGAATACACAAATTTCAGGAAATCAAAAATAATTATATGAGTATATAATAAGAATAATTGCTACGTATTATGTTAAAGTAGCTTAACGCACCAGCAACGCAGCAAACAAAAATTTAAATCTCAACGAAAACTCCATTTTCAGTAATATGCTCTCTCTCTCTTATTAACGGCAACACAATTGATATTGTGTGATCCCACAGAGTATCAATGTGACTCTGATCTCAGATGAGACAAACTTTTGTCCTAATTCTCATTTTTGGCATAACTGATGAGGAATTTATCTTGTTTTAATTAAATTGGCCACGCGTCTGAACTGAAAGCATGTGTATTTATTACGTAAATCAAAGGATGCATCGCCACATTGAATGCACTTTTAACGCTGTTTCTTGGAATGTTTGCCTTTTGCACATGTGTCATATTCTCATATGACGGGGCGAGTGGAAAGTACACACCTGCCACAGGTACTACACATTTTTTTGTATGTCCTGAAACTGACCATGTAGAATCAGAGATTTCATGAGCCAGTGGTTGATGGGATCAAGATCACATTTGGAGTTAGTAGGTCTAAGGACCTTTACGAACACCGACGATAGCAACGCTGGTAATCATTTGTGAAGTAGCAAAAATATTATGCGGCTTAAGTGGCAAAAAGTTGTGGCTGTGAGCATTCAGTAACAAAAACTCGCACTCATATGTCAGTTTAGTAGTCTTACTTTTGACAGTAAACCTTAGGTGTGCAGTTATTACTTAGTTTGCTGCAGTTACAATTCAATGGCTGATTTTAGTCCTTAACGTGTAATGAGATGTTGGCACGAAAAATTTCACGCTTCGATGAAACATATTTGGTTTTATATGGAATCATACGTGCTTCGAGCATTATCTTCAACTGAATAGTCATTATTAAGGCATTACGAGCACTGATGCATCTTACGTTTGTGTATGAAGGTTCACTTAAAGATTAGGTTTGGGGTATACCTTCATTTATGAGTGTAATTTAAGTACCTAAGCTAAGGACGTAATTCACGTACGTAAGTGTGAACTCAAGAATCATTTACCTCCAATAGGTAGCCTTTTTCCTAAACGTGCTTAATAAAATTTGTAGGATTACCTTTGAAAGCACGAGTTTAAAGGTAAAACGACGACACGCTCGAGTCGTATTGTGTGTCCACCGCTCGGTTGACAGTCCTATCCTTACCCTTACCTTCAACTTGCCAAATGACTACCGCAAGGTCTTGTCAAGGATCTTGTCAGTTTTAATGTTTTTATATTTGTATAAAAAGTACAAATTGCGAATCTAAGCTAAAACCAGAGAAATTTTACATCGTTTTCATCCGGAATGAAAACTTTTAGGGGCTTATCATGGGTTTCAACAATGATTACATGATGGTAGGCTTGCTTGCTGTAATACATACTTTCAAACGTTTGATTCAGATACCAAGCGCAATCGTAATAAACCGGCAAGTTCCGTTCCATGCATTGCACGGTGTTTGTGTATATAAGCTTACATCGATTATCCTAAATTAGTTCAACACGTATCTCCATTTTTATCAAAACATGATAAGATTGCTTCTTCCAAAACATATTGCAATACAAATATGAAAACGCAAGTCTTTTTCAGGATTAGGTCAGTAGCTAGTATATAGGAGATGTGCATCAAATATTCATGATTTTG
>JAQFZW010001029.1:0-35062 GCA_034687055.1 Heteromurus nitidus | reverse complement strand
TTATAAAAATTCGTTTCGCTCAGAAGGGTTTTCCGTCGTGATTCCGTTTTCGCCTACAAAAGTGACCTGAGTACCCCGCTTAACGAAGCAAGAAAAAGAGGAGAGAGAGAAAAGGCTTCCATTTTCTCAGAAACTTAACGGTAAATTATAGTTGGAGAAGGAAAAATATCCATTTCCCGGTTGAGTACCGTCTACCGTCGTCTCCCTTTTCACCACCTCTCGTTGCACAAGATTGAATTGCATAAAAGATGGGGGAATGGCGGTGGAAAGTGCGTACGTTATCATCGACACTACACTTCATCGCATATCCTCTCTCTCTCACTCACTCACTTTAACTGGGATAAAAAAGTCCGAAGGTCTCCTTTCCCCTATTTTCATAATTCTTAACGTGATCATTGAATGAGAGTCGTTACACCTTGATGCTTGATGCGCATACATAAGTCAACGTTAAACGTTCAAGTAAACCCATTACCATTCATTGAAAAAGGAAATCAATACACCTTTTGATGTAACCATGTTTAGTTGAGCTCATATTGAATAACTTTATTTTGAAGGCTATGTTTAACTTCCTACTTTTAAAGTGAAAGTGGAAAAGGAATTAATCGAAGAGGTGGATAGGGATATTATGTATGTGTGGATACAAAAAGTTCAATGCTGACATCGTTCCGCAATTACTTATCCCGCACACAAAGTGCACGCTCCATTTTCCCGCATCAAGTTTCCTCGTTGAAAACGGTGAACACACGATATGCCGATGCTTTCTCCACTTGAGCAGTCTGTATGCCTTTTCTTTTCTCCGTCTCGCTGCAGAAAATGGCGGTGAAAAGATATACATTTGTACTCTGCAGATATTTTATAGCTCTCATTACACAAAAGAATCAGTTTTCGCCCCTGAAGGTGCAATAAACGGGTCTTTGAACGAGTACAAAGTTCCTGCAGCTGTGCACGAGTCGGAGTAGTATTCTACGCATGCCACACACATCCACACATCCAGCGGATAAGCACAAAGCAAAAGTGAATAAAAGGAGTAAACGCATCAAGTGCGGGAACAAAGCACACATTTTTTCTTAATAAAAAAACGAAAAATATAATGAAAACGGGAAAGGAAACATATTGGAAGGCCTTACTCCAAATTGGATATGAAACGCCAGCTCGTATACCCACGCACGTTTATGTTCGCACACACAAAATGGATTCTTGTGAAAACAATGGAACTCATATAAATTATTTATCACTTCGTGGGTGTTCCAAATGTACAGAAAGGTCTCTTATGTAATCCCCTTTGGGATGGTTTCGTAATATTCCGAAGGAAATTACATTCTTTGATTTATTGCATAATATTTTTAATGTAAAACTTAAGATGGACAAAGTGTTTTCATAAACACGAAATATATTTTCGGTAAATAAATACATTTTGACAAAGACATGGTGAGAATGTGTGCACATAGTACAAGTTGACAGCAATAAATTAGGTTTGTGTACTAATTTTACAATGAGAAAACCTCCCAACATAAATCCTCGTTTGATTTTTGATTCCCGTTTTGTCAGTTTATTTTTTGTGTCGCATCCTTCATCAAAAATGTGGATGTGGAGACACTTCATGAAATTCAAATATCTGCAATAAACGCTCTCTTGTTTGATTCCAGATTTGAACACGGCCGAGCCACTTAGACTTTCTACAGGGAAACAAGGTAGTGAGAAAGCGGTAGCTGGAGAAGACATCTACCTTGCCTGTCTCGCTCAAGGAAATCCGCCTCCAACTTACATGTAAGTGATCTCGCCTAGCCTTTGATAAAACTACCAAAGAAAATACCATCAAATCGAAGCCCTTTTAGAAAGCCAACGATGCAATTCTAATAAGATTGTGATGCCTTCAAAAAATATCTACTAATTTGCATCAACTACACACTTTACGTCTTCTTTTCCTCTTGAGAGAGCATACATAATCGATATCTCTCGCAATGTGTAAGGAGAAGAGTGGGACTAGTAGTCAGTTGCTAGTTTACACGAATGAAAATTTCCTCTTCTTCTCTTTCTGAATTAATGATTACCCCACTGACTCAGCATCTCTTCTCTCCTCCACTTGTGAAGATATTCCTCTGATACTCTTCCTGAATCCCTAATTCATAAGAAATACTTTTGCTACAGAGAATTCAGACTCTCAAATCAATGGTATTCTGCCGTGAATACAAAATGAGGGGGGAGAGAGAGAAATGAAAAGTGTTTCGAGGGTATTGGAAGACAAACTGTCAGTCTACAAATCGATTCTTTTTTTTTCTTCCTCTCCGGCCCGGACTCCAGAAGCCAATGAACTTGTGGAGGAAATAAAATGCATGAATAAAACTAAGACGAGATTCTCGAACGATTTCTTAATTTACGGTTTTCACGTGAGAGATATGCGTAGTAATTTCCCTATTACACGTGTCCGTAAAAAATTGTTTGATGGAGGGAATTTATTGGAAAACTTTCTCCCATTTTTTTAAAGGTGGTACCGTGAACGGGATGGAATAATAAGCGACCTACTCCAGTCTTCCTCAGCGAACCATCCAGGTAAATCCCGGAGTGGAGGCTCCTCCACCGGCGGAGGGTCTACTGGTCCAAGTTCTAGTTCCTCCTCAGCCTCGTCTCATCTGGGAGCGATTCTTCTCACTCAAGTTCGCTCAGAAGATAGTGGAATGTACCTTTGTCGCGTCAATAATTCCATTTCGGCGGAAACCGCTCGTGTCAAACTTTCAGTCTATGGTAACTTTCTTTGTAATGTCTATTTTTTCCTAAAAAAAAGTCCCATTCCTATTCCTTCAAATAAAATGAAAGGAATATGTAATTTCGAATGAGATTGAGGAGGAAAAACTTATTACATTTTACTTCCGAATTCATTCAATTTCAAAAAAGAGATCTCACTTTTAGACTTAACTTAAACGCTAAGTACTTATACTCTTTTTTTGTTCTCGCATTGAAAAAAACTTTTAAGAAGGGAAAAAAGTTACGCCATGCTTCGCTAAATAAATAACCGATACTTTCTCCCATAAAAAAGAGTTGGAGTTTTTTTGTTGGACGAGAGAAAAAAGTGAATGGGCGGATATACGCGGACTGGATCTGGGAAAGGAAAAAAAGTTTGCTTCAGAAGTAAAGCAGCTGTCATTGAAGTCGATTATGATTTATTATTGTGGTTTATTTTCATGTGGAGAGGAGATTAATGACTAACTCGCTTTCATCCTAGACTGACTTGCTTTTGTTTGATTTTTTCTCTGAACAAAAAAAAATTCTTGGTCTCGCCGGTGTTGTTCGCCAAACACCGCCACCACCACCCACAAACTAAAAGTCCGCGTTGCACAACAATCCCTAAAAATCACGGGAATGAAGCGAGGGTGTATCAAAGACATCCTTTCCCTGCTGGATTATGGAGAAAGTGTGCTAATAAATTATTAAGCTGGTTGGAGCAAATACGTGTTTCTTCGGAAGTGAGACAGATTTCGCGTGGGATGCCGCGGTATACCTAAAAGCAAGACCTTAGAAGCAAATCTAGTTAGTGTTATTCTCATGTTTTCCTCTGACTTTCCACTGAAGCTCAAACTGTTTTAAAAAGACGAAGAAAGTTTTTCACCTTACGTAAACACGACCTAACATCAAGTACATTTGAGGAGACCTACTTGAACGCTGCAATATTCAAGAGAACACATCATTAAAAATGTTTTTGAGCAATTATCTTGTCTCTTATTTATTGTATTCGTTCCGTTGCGAAATTACAAATCACGTTTATTGCCAGCGTCATATAATTTTGGCTCAAATGATAGCATTCTCCCTCCAGCACCAAACGTATTTTTTGATACTTACTCAAACTGTGGAAGGGAAGCTTTGTTGCCCTAAATTGGTACGCATTAACTTTCTTGCAACGTTCCCCTTCTTTAGACCCACTTTCTCCTTTGCACCTTTCCTCCTTTTTCCCTTGAAAGAAAAACTTTCAACTTTCTTCTTCTCAAAAAAAGAAGGAGCTCAGCTCCTTTTCTAATGCACGCGTGATTGTTAGGAGAGAGAGAGGAGAGAGAGAGTATTCTTGAGACCCTCTCCGTTTCCTCCTCACAGTTATTCCCTCCATTTAAGAGAGCATCAAGATTGGAAAAGCAGCCAATTAATTCTGATTCCATTCCTCTTTTTTTGCACAAGATACACCATTTTACGATTCAGCATGTGCACTCTCGCACACTTTCCACTCCGCTGACTCCGCTCCTCTTTCCCTAATTCAACATTAATGACAAATTTTCCTCGCAATCGAGTCGAATAGGAAACATTTACAAGAGAAGAGAGAGAGAGAGAGAAAATGAATGTCCATTTCACTGCTCCTGCTTCCTAATTTTCCCACACAATTTTTTATAGACCAGTGGAGAAAGTTGGGCTTGGTCGTTCTCCTAATTTCTTCCCTGCCAGAGAGAGTGCGTAGTAAATCAGACTGAAGAAGAAGATGCAAAGTGGAATCTTTTCAAAAAAGTGATATGTTTTCCCAGAGAAAAATAAGATTGCTTATTATTTTCGCAAGCCATTATCATTACTACTTAAATAGGTATATCACTTCCAGAGTATTCGCAATATAAGCCCTCTTCAAATGCACATACGTATTCTTCTTCTCCCTTTCACAACTTTCTCTCCAAAAAAATAATTGACTATAGAAAAGTGGAGAAACTGAGGAAAACTGCTCGTTGAGTAGATCTTGTTAGAAAACTGCTCTTTTTTATGTGCCATTTGAAGAAGGAAAAAAATAAGAGCTCCGACATATTTTCGCAATTTTTCTCTCTCTCTTATCCTTTTTTACATATCCATATTGAGAAGATTCGCGAGCTGTTCTTCTTCAAAAACGAGTAAATTCTCAGACCTTTTTCAAGTATTCTCGCCCTTTTTTAATGCAACATTACTTCCACGAATAATGTAAGCCTCGAAAAGCCCCCTCGAGGTATTCATACATAATAATGTGTCTTGGCTTCCCTGGAAGAAGGGGGAAGAAACAGCATAAAAGACACCTCCCGAGTGTTGTACATGTGCCGTCGGGCATCTTTCCTCAGAGAAAAAGGCTATAAAGAAGTATCCATATTCGCGAAAAGCTACTGTATGCCCCTTTCTCCCCATTTTATAATGCAAATACTGTCTTTTTTGAGTTGTGAAGTACACATTCTCTTCAATCTTTTTTTCTTAAGAAAAGAAAACTTTTGAAAAAAATGCGCAAGCAAGTAGAGTATATCCTTCTGGCCGAGAACACATGAACCCAGAATATATGCTCGAGTGAGGCTATAGAGATATTACTTGCAAAAAAATATCTAGTTACTCTCTCCACATGTACCTACATACATTATGCAAGAGGAAAATCCTCTTGAAGAGTAAGACGTTTTCAGCTCATGAATGCTCATGATGTTCCCTGCTCCTTGCAAGAAAAAAAGTTTAAGCTCAACTTTATTCTTCTGGGAGAATGGATGAGGAGGAAGAGGAGGAGAGGTCTTTCTATGCCCTTATTTTCTTGACCTGTCTCTTTCTCATCTCTTTTGTCTGAATGATCATTCCATGAAATATGGAGAAAGGTGATATTGTATGCATGTGTGTTGTATGTCCGAAGGACAAAGCAAGAATTAACTGTATTATTGATAAGTGACAGTGTACACGAAACTTGATACAAATTTTGGGATGATATAAATATAAGTTCGCTTGCTCTGGCAGTGGCAGTGTCCTTTCCTTTTTACTTTGTAAAATATGAGGACATCAGGGAAATACAAACAAAGTTGCAGTTGGCACACAAGTGAAGTTGGGTAGTAGCACCAAACTACCCAGTGGGTTGAGCATGAGCATCAGAGATAAATAAGCGAATGGAAAGAATCAATTTATTTTTTTGGAGGGGAAACAAACGATCAAAGGGAAATACCCCCTGGGGGACGCTTCATCTTCTACTCTCGAACGAGCGATAAAAAATGAAAGTGAAATGGAATAACAAACTTTCCACTTCACTTTTTTACCCCAAAAAAATGTTGCGTGTTTTTCGAGCTGACCTCGATTCTTTCAACCACCGTAATTCGAAATCATATACATCTCCGTAATACTGTCGAAGTCTATATGCATACAATATATCCACACTTTATAACAAATTTTTAAGGACGTTCAACCATCAAATTGACAATTGACACGATCCTCATAATTGCGTATTCCTATTTCATTTCCTCCCATCGGAACTAACTTCTACTTCCTCTTGCAGAGCACACGCTATTTTTTGTTGAAATGTGACCTTTTGATTGTTTTCTTGTTCTAGTTCCTCTTCGCGTACAAGTAAGTCCAACAAGTCAAGTGGTTGACGTGGGTCGTTCCGCATCATTCCGCTGCCTCATTTCCGGTAGCCCAATAACCTCAATCGAGTGGTTCAAAGATGGGAAGAGGATCCTGGGCGATGTGCTTGCCAGTGGGGGTGCGGCTGGGAGCAGCAGTAGCGGAGGAGGAAGTGGATCTTCATCTCCAAGATACATCATTTCTCCGCGAGACACCTTAATGATCTCGTCCGTACATCCTGACGACGCAGGAATGTACCAGTGCTTCGCTTCCAATGAATTGTATTCCGCACAAGACTCCACACAGTTGAGACTGGGATGTGAGGAAGCTTTCAAAAAAAATTATATCTGGAAATCCATTCATAAAATACGAAAATCTATATCATACTTTTTTCCTTGCAGCAATACTTCCAAAATTAATGTATCGATTTTCCGAGCAAACACTCCAGCCCGGTCCGTCCGTGTCCCTCAAGTGCACTGCTGTTGGGAACCCGCCACCCCAGTTCCAGTGGACTCTTGACGGATTCCCACTGCCTGAGAATGAAAGGTGCGCTATTTACTATGTTCATAAGTGGACATGTCTGCGTCTGTGGGAACTTCCGGTGGGAAGATATTTCATATTTCACACGGTGGTCTTTTTCACATATGACACTATCGTCTCAGGTACCTCGTGGGCCAATACGTGACAATTCATGACAATGTGATATCCCACGTGAACATCACCAACGCTCTCGCCGAAGACGGAGGGCTGTACACATGCGAAGCCAAGAATGCCATGGGCTCAGTCCACCATTCCGCACGACTCAACATTTATGGTAACTTTTATAAAACTCTTTCTTTCCTCCCTCCAGAAAATATATTTAAATTGTAATGCAGCACAACTGATCATTTTTCTCCGAGTTTAAAAATATTCGAGAGTTGGTAAAGAGATAGGAATGTGCTTATGTGAGCATATTATCTTTTCTTAGTTTTTTTTTTCTTTTTCCGTTTTTTGAATATCAATTTGTTCCTCTCATCTTATCTTCGGCAAAATGCCATGCCAAGAGGGAATGGCAAAACGGCGTAAATTCCTAATGATATTTTAACTGATTTATTTTCTTTTTTGTGACTTCGCATACTTGAGCTTGAGATTTTTTTGTGTGCCTCTGTTCCACTAACTGTGAAGCTAGGATACTTGTTTTTCTGCTGTGGAATATAACTTCTTTTTTTGGTTGTGCTGAAGTGAAAGCGTTTTCTCCACTCGGCATTTTCTCTCCCTTTGGAAAGACATGTATATTTTGTAATGCGCTCATAATTCATGTACGACACATTCCTTAGATTTGTTCCTCTGCTTTCCTTCGACAAGAATTACTTCTCTCGCATGCTAACGCTTTTTTCCCCTTTCCAAAGATCATGGAAGCACGTCCCAAATGAACGGATGAATGCTTATGATATGATGACGACGCGACTCTCTCTGCGAATTCCCATAGAATGTATTATGAACATATACACACATATTTTCATGATTCATTCCCAAAGTGATCTTCTTCGGGGCGCATTCTCGGTTCCCTTTTCCATTTTTTGTACATTGTATCCCGAATTGAGAAATTTGCTCTCTCTGTTTTATGACCAACTATAAATTCTCAGTTTTCTGAAGGAAACTAGAAAAGCGTCTTCTTCCATTACATTAACTTGGTGTGTGCACTGCACACACACTATTACTATTGCCCCAAGAACATTTCAGTTTTTTTTGAAACAGAGAAATTCATTGATCCTTCCTCTCCAAAATTCAAAAATGAAGTGTGCATTGGAGGTTCAGTGAAATCCGCACAAGAATATCTTGAGCAATCATGCTTTGTCCACCTTTACCATGAAAATTATGACATTTTCTGGTAAAATAGTGTGTGACAGGGAGTAACCCAACGAAAAAAGCCGCGACCGCATATCGCACACTCGCAAAGTGGAAAAAGCATATAAATGTAAAACGAGCTGAAATTTGATTTATTCTCATGCTTGAAAATTCCACACAGTATTATTATTATCATGATAATGTGTGTACGGAGAATTGGTTCGCATTGTTATTAAGTACCATCATATAAAAATGTTCAGAGAGTGAAATATATAGTCTAATAATTTTGCACATGATGTGATGCGACCAGAGAGAAGGGAAAAAGAATTGCGTTATCATATTGTCTTTCTCTCTTGCTCTTTGGTTGCAATAATAGAATCAAGCTTGAGCATGAATTACAAAAGTGGAGAGAGCGTCGCATTCACATCCTTTTTAGTTATGCATGCATGCCTTCGCTTCTTTTTACCATTTTTTTCAGAAAAAATGTGCATATAAAACAAATTTTCTTGATCTGATGTGAATATATGCTTGGCTCCCTGAGAATGTTCGGAGTGAGGAAAAATGCACTGAAAGTGGTTCGAAATTTTAAGAAAAAAACATTGTCTCTTGTAGTCTCTTCACAATGTTTGAAACAATTATCATAAGCACACATACCGTATCACAAAACCAGATCATCTCAAGCTGATTCAGTTGGAAAGGGAAGATACAAAAAATATATGCGACATTGAAATATAAAGAATGTACATGTATTTGAGCCGTTGTAAGAAATAATTTTCCTTAATTCTAATTCCTTCTCTTCTAATCTATTCCATTCTCATTGATTTCTCTGATTTCTTCTCTTCCAGGGTCTCCATTCATTCGTCAAATAGCACCAATCAAAGCGGTAGCTGGGAGAAGTTTGCAGGTGCAGTGTCCCGTTTCCGGCTATCCAATCGAGACCATTTCTTGGGAGAAAGGTAAAAAGTCAACACTGTCTTTGGCGTATGCTTTTTAGCCTATTTAAGCATATGCTGATGAGTAGGTAATGCGGTTTTTAAGCATCATATCATCTTTTGACTTATGAGCAGCATAATGATTGATGATGAAGGAGATAAGTAAAAGGAAATAGCGTTCATTAGACAGTTCGATGTTTCTCTAACTCGATTAATTAGATACGGTGACTGGCGCGTGGGAGTGTGGAAATGGCTTAAGTCATGGATGGAATAATGGAAAGGAAGTCATTGTTCATTCCAACTTGCATTTTCATTCGATTCCATAAATAAACACTATTTTACTCCAACTCAAGAGAAGAACCTAATGCCCATGTATATTCTCCATTTCAAATACAAATACACATGCAGTACAAACGGGTAGCATATTTAAGGAAGCATTTTTCCCAGCGAAAACGAAATAAATGTTTCTTGTAGCATGACTAGCAGACATATTCCCCGTTATTTGCCATTTAAATTATGGAAACGAGGTTCGGAATTGAAAATGAGAGAGAGAGACGATCCAAATAGCTAATATAAGTGTGTCCATATATATGCTCGCAATACAATATACAATCCTTGTCATTTCAGTTGAAAAGGAGTTGAGAAAAAAGAGTGGCATGTTATATGTGGAGATAAAGCTCTTTTTCCGATTTTCTCCATTTCCCTTTTTCCTTCGCTGAAAATGTGATGTAGGCATGCAATTAGCGTGAAGGGAAAATTGAAAGTGCCACGAGCAATTAGTGGATTATTAATGCCAACTTGACATGACAAGATAATAACTACAGCTATTCCCCTTTCAATCATTTCATGCGTACATTGCGACTTTTGTGAGATTAATTGAATTTTGCACAAGTATCATATCATATCATCAGTACAAGTCATACAATACACACACATGTTTCACTTGACAGGGGAAAAATTGTTTCCATTATAAATTACATTCAGGGCATAATTTTGTATAAGGCAACGGTAACACACTCTAACGTCAAATCCGACTAAAAAGTCATGAGGGCATGTTATCTAATATGCTTGACGAAAAGGAAAAAGAGAAATTCATTCAGCGAAAAGCTTGATAAAAAATTATATATTGTTTTGATGTCTGGATTGGAAATTGTTAATCAATCTAATTTTCTATACGCCCACTTTTGTGTAGGAGGAAATGCTCTGCCTATCAACCGAATGCAAAGGGTATATCCCAACGGCACTCTGATCATCGAGCACATTCAAAAGGGGACGGACGAGGGGATCTTCACATGTGAGGCGCGCAACCGACAAGGCCTCTCCTCTTCACGAGATATTCAAATTAAAGTTATCGGTAATGATTATCATTTAACATTAATTAATTCAATAAATTCCATGTTTGATGCTCCTACAAGCTTATGTGCGGTTATGTTTTGGTTACATAAAGTACCTCCGAAAATTATGCCATTTCAATTCACGAACCATCTGCTCCGAGAAGGAATGCGGGCAGCCGTGTCCTGCACAGTTCTCGAGGGAGATCGCCCCATCGATCTCATTTGGGAGTTTGAGGGGAAGCCAATCACTGGAGCGTCCGCACAGGTTTGTCAAAGTTTAAAAATAGAATTTTCAGGAGGAAAGTAGAGTGAAAGGAGAATAATAACAAAAAGGGAATTTCCGGTAGGGCTTAAACATCAGAATACCGGATGAATACACAACAACTTTGATCATCGAGTCCCTGTCATCTTCCCACAATGGTAAAGCCCCCTCCCTCTCTCTTCATCCGTTTTTCTGTGGAAATTGCTAATTGTGCTCAGTTAACAATAGGATGATTGTCTAATATCGATCCATATCTTCATATTCCAGGCAAATATACGTGCATCGCTGGAAATGCCGCGGGAAGGGAGCACTTTTCATCCGAACTCACAGTTCAAAGTAAGTCCAGATTTGGAATCAATGTTTTTTCCATTGTCTTTGTCTTTCATTCTGCCGAGATTTTTTTCCCTGGCGAGCGAGGCTTTTAAGCTGACAGAGTTATTCCCTTCTTTCTCTCGCTCTCTCTCGCTCTCTCTCCAAAAAATAAATATATTCCCCTGTTGCTGCTTTGTAGCTACGAGCTTCATCGCCATAAGTTCTCAATTCAATTCCTATTATTTCCACAGTTCCCCCGAAATGGACGGTGGAGCCGCGTGACATTAATGTGGCTGCGGGTCAGTCAGTTGCACTCCACTGCCAAGCTGATGGACATCCCCAGCCGTCAATTGTCTGGAAACGAGCCACGGGTAATAAATGTGTCACTCTAAAAAAATACCCTTTCCTTTCATAGTCACTTGGGACCACTCACAAAAAATATACTTAAAACATGTACAAATACAATATATACTCGCATGCACGTTTTCTCCTTTCGCATATAACATAAACAATGAACACGTTGGTCCCCTTCCAATTTGTTTAATCAATTTAAGCCAAGAAAATATAGGGCAAAGGTCATGATAATTTGTGTGGGGGCGTGACGATAAAAATGTGTATCATCAAAAAAGAAATTCTGCTGACAAGTGGCTATTTCCTGCACATTTCCTCCATTTTTCTCTCAACTTCTTTAATTATCCTTTTCCAGGCACTCAACCTGGAGAATATAAGGATTTGAGTGGGGCGACCACGGGAATCTACTCCAATGGCACAATTCGCTTCGACCACGTCAAGAAAAGTGACGAAGGCAGCTATCTCTGCGAGGCACGCAACGATGTTGGCTCCGGCTTAAGCAAAGTTGTCTTCCTCAAAGTTAATGGTAAGTGTGCGAGGCTCATTATCCTCTCAAAAGTATATACATCTACACACATTAGGTCTCCTATAATTTTATAAAGGGTATTCACTCGCGTGGGAAAACTCACTCGCACGAAAGTAATGGGAACAAGTGTGCCTTTCTTGCCGTCACCGCATCTTCGCGTTGCATATACAAAATATAAGTACAAATGTACACACACTTGAACACTTGAGCGATGAGGATGCGTCGAGCAAAATTAAAACTCTTCTCTCCTTTTCCTTTCGCGTTTCGCTCCACCTGAAAAGTATATTATCCGATTAGGGAAATAATTGTCTTACTTTATGCTCATCATCGGTTTTTTGTTGAGTGAGTGTGTTTGTTGTATTCCCCTTTCCCGGAAGAAAGTATAAAATGCTTATTGTGATAAATGCAAATTTTGCACGCATTCTCTTCTCATTTCTCCCACTTTATGCTTAATAAAAGTAGTGAACAAAAGTTGTTTTATGTTCAGTCATCATCATCAATGTTGCGTGACTGACTGTGAGCATGAGTATATTCTTCTACCGTTCAGAATACTTGTGTGAAGAAGGAAGCACACTTGGAGGATGGAAATATGAGGAGAGAGTGAAAGTCGACTTGAGCTCTTTTCTCCGATTTCTCCTCAGTCCATTGCTTTCTCTTCTTCTGTCAGCATCAAATGAGAAGGAGATTTTCATGGACAAGTTTGCTCTAGCATAATAAGCTACACACAAGGGGAAAACTTCCAAAAAACTTGGGAACGCGTATCTTTGATGTTATGCTCCTCTCTTCAGAGAGCTTTTCGCTTTTGGCTTGGCTTGAAGGAGACAGTGATGCGTAACAAAAGCTGAGCGAGAGATAGAGATGTGTGCAAGTGTGTGTTCTCTACGGGAAGATATGGTTATTGATAAAAGACTTGCTTTATGCGGTTTGCTTTCTCTTTCAACCAAAAACAAAATCCTTGCTGTACTCTACCCTATGGGATAGGATTGTGATTTTTTCCACATGTTTAACTCACAAATGGAAACTTTAATGTGTTTGGTTTTGTAATATTTTAGAGAATATTATTTTCTCCTGTGAAATGGGCATAAAAAGAGAGGAAGGTATGAATTTGTTCACAAAGTTTTGATTAAGAGTAGACACGTTAAAAGAGTGCTTCCGTTCTCTGAATGTACACGTTCTCGGAAGAGGCTTTATTGCGAGTCGCATTAATAGTTAATAAAGTTGCGAGAACGAGGGGACAATGGAGGAAAGTGAAATGAAGACAAGACACACACTTCCGGTATATCACTACTTCAATGAAAGAGGATATTTTTCAACATGTCCGTCCCCCCTGTTTTCTTGTTACTCGCGAGACGCTTCTCTCTCTCTCGGCTACGTGCAACATGCATCCCTTCCTTCTCCGAAGCGAGAAAGTTTTCCTCATCATTTTCACTCCAGTTGACACAATGACAGCGAGGGATTTGCTCAGATTAGTGACTTGTATATGCGGCAGCCCCACAGGGCACAAGTATTAACTCGCACACACACGCGAGCAAGCCGTTTTCCATAAGAAAATGTAACCCATTCATTAGAGATGGGAAGCGATGATGATGATGATGAGGAGAAAGTTTAGTTGAGACAAGCCAACTTTTTTTCTCCCCAAAAAAACTCGCCTTGTGTCGCTGATTTACATACATTTCGGATAAATACATCTTGTCCTCTGAACACAGCTCAGGCAATTAAGTAGTTAATTAATTTATTCATTATTTAATTACTTTCCCTTGTAAAATGAGAGGAGGAAGAAGAAGGGCTTTTTAGTTCAAGTTTTTTTCTTGTTTCGAAGACAAAAGAGATGAGGTTGCTTTGTAGTTGAGTTGAGAGGGAGAGACATTGTTTAAATGGGGCATTCAAAATGTCAGATGTGCAACAGAGAATTAAAGATGGATAGCTTACATCACTGTCCCCCGGAAGTGTGCCTCTTTACAATGCTTTTGAATGTATTGTGCTGTCCTTTGAGTTTGGTATGTGGCATATTATTTACTTGGGAGAAATTAAACATTATGCAATATAGAAGGCTTCCAGGTTTCCTCCCATTTCTATCTACACGCATA
Organism: Heteromurus nitidus; assembly: GCA_034687055.1. Taxonomy (NCBI): domain Eukaryota; kingdom Metazoa; phylum Arthropoda; class Collembola; order Entomobryomorpha; family Entomobryidae; genus Heteromurus; species Heteromurus nitidus. The sequence goes on along the minus strand of JAQFZW010001029.1, from coordinate 21,134 downwards.
AATACCAAAGTGAACGAGGATTGGGAGGAGAAACTCATGCTGCCATTAAATTATGCCAACTACACGACATCCACTATTTAAGCAGAAAAATATTGAAATTGGTTTAATATTCTGATGAAGCATGGTAATCGATTAGATCGAAACTAGCGCAATAAATCAATACAGTTCATTCTCAGCCATTTTTCTTGTCACGGTAAATAGCAGATTGGAGATTGGAGTATAGTAAAGGTTTACAAGCAAGCGTATAATATGTACAGGGAAATCATATCAAAAATGGAATTTTAAAACCTTGGAACTAAAAAGTATGATGGTTGACTCGACCATGATATATTCTAACAAATGATGAACGACTATCCAATATCTTTCCCATGAAATGCCAATCAAATTTCCAACCTTTGGAATTAACAAATTTAGTAAACATCAATTCCTTCTCAAAAGTTCGATCGCATCGATTTGCTCTATCTTGATCATCGTTATTTAGCTTCCTACCTTTGCTCTTCGTTTTAGCTTCATTCGGTTGCAGAATTTAGGAAGAAATGAACTTAAGTAATTCTACGCAACCCCGCACATTGTACAATCATGCCTGGAATATACTTGGAGAGTGTGACCGTCCTCCGAAAGCACTTCTCCAAACTCTTACATCGCTTCCGAATGCTCACATTCCGGGAAGTGATTGAAGAATATCGCGAATTCTACTCTCACTTTTACTCCGTCACCATCAGCTTCACACGGGATGGTCTTCTTGAACTTCGCCAGCCCAATCATAGTCCCTTGGTCGAAATATTCTTCGTGTTTCTCCTCGGCTGCCTCTTGTGTTCCTACATCGCCCTTCTCGAGTTCCTTGACGAGGAGGCTGGTTGGCGATTCAAAAATATGAGTTTAATCCACCTCGTCATTCTGCTCGTCATGGGCTTCAGTGGATACACTCAATTGTGCCTGCACCTCGCATCGGAGACCTCCGCAGAGGAGGTTGTCGATGGACACAATTCGTTGAGGAGATTTGTGAAGCGGTTACAACTCCATTATCCTCGCGAAGCTTACTTTGCCTCGCTGGACTTATCCCATAAGCGGAGACTGTATTACATCAGTGTCTACGCGAACTTTATCAGTTTCGGCCTTAACTTCGCAACTCCGTGGGTTATCGTCCCAACAATATTTTTCCATATTGACCCCGCATATTTTATCATCAACGAATACATTTTCGATTTCGGTAGCTTCGATAACAACATTCCTGTATTTGTGCTCCTCGTCCTTTTGAGGATCTTCATATTTTATCCCTTCGTTCTCGTCATGTGTCGCACATTTTGCCTAATTTACCTGAAGGAAGCGTGCCGAATCCAGAGATATAGTTTCTGCTTCACAGTATTTCCCAGACTGAGGCTAGCCAAACAGTTCCATCTTGAGTATAACATTCTTCGTGTTTGCCACAGCATTTTGTCCAACTTCTTCAACAAATTCTACTGCATTTACATGACATACTGTCAAGTGTCCGTTGTTGGAATGCTGCTGCTCTGCATCAGGGCTGGAGACAAGTTGCCCATCTTCGTTTGGATATTTGCGTTCACAATCGCGCTAATTTGTGGTGTGGCCGTCTTCTTCACAATGATTTTCTCCGTCGGAGTTCATTTGCTCTCGGATAAGTGCATACAGCAGTGGAGTTCGATTGTGACGAAGCAAACTGGGAGCATCTTCTGGAGACGAGCATTTGAAGCGCAGTTACCACTGCGGAACAAGTTCGGAAGTGGATTCGAACTGGAGAAGGATACGATCATGTTGTACTTGAATATTATGGCGCAAAATCTGGCCAACTCGATACTTCTCTTGAGATTCTAGCTCAATTTGGCAAGAGTCGATGTATAAAACAGACAAAAAATCAGCGAAAAGAATAAAAATGAAGTGGAGTTTTTTCTACCATTCCATTTTATACATTTTTTCTGTCTCTTCTGCTCCCTTCCTTTTTCCAGAGCAGTGAGCTTTGTGCATGTAGCAATGTCAAACAAGTGGAGAGAGAAAAGTGACTACATAATCATATAGATGTTGACAATGTGCATTTCCCCATACAAAAATGTATGTAGGAGGATATTTGTGTGAATGTATCCAACAAGACTCACCTTATTTACTCCGAGTCGCCGCTCATATTACGAAATCAAATCTCGTCTCAAGCCCCCAAACCCAGCCTTGTGAACTTGTGAAGCGAGCATAAGCTATGGACGTGGTAGCACAACCCGCATACTGATTCTCAAAAATAGGCCTACACACAATCTTACAATATGAAAATCTCTCTGCGACAAGAAGGGAAACGCTTGAATGCAAAGATGACTTTTTTTGTTTTGTAGATTCACTCGCGACTCTCGCTCCACCAAAAAGCTCAAGTCAAGTCAAGTGCTTAAAGGTGTATACACTTCCTTTATCCCGAGTAACCTTTTTCACCTACATTTTTCTCACACTCGCTTTTTTGTTGTTTACGCTTGAGCGAGTTGGAGTATGTAGTGTTGGGCAAAGTTGGCGGTTGGATTGTTGGATATTGGATTATTTTGGCATGCATCCGCTTTTTTCTTTCAACACTTTGGGATTGTGTTGGCTACTGGAGAGAGAGAGAGAAGCAGCTGTGGAACAAAGCGTAAAATGCGTGTAACTAAAAAATATGACGAGTTGAGTAACCGTTCCTTGATTACCTGCTAGTGACATGGGTACACAATTCAATTGAATATATCACAATCAGTGAGAGATATGACTAATACTTGCCATGCATTATCATCCGTCGATAGAAAATAAAATCTTAATTGATGTAAATGTCCATCATAAGTTTGGGAATGAAAATTGCAGTAAATCGTTTAGCCTGTACATCCACACTAATCAAAATCAAGCCAAAGATGAGGAAGAACACAAGTCGTATAGTCATTTTTAACGCGTTAATCTACATAGGTTCGGCATTTGCTCAAATTTGAGAGGACTGTAACATGTGGATATATGGAGAATACGTTCCTCCATGTTCACTTCTCCTTTTTACTCATTTTTGGTTTCTCCTCTGGCCATATACTCAACTTTTTTGTACATACTCTCTTTTTGCCATTCAACTAGTACAGGCATGCTTCTCCCCTTTTTTTGGCTTTGTTCGTCGAGATGCTGCACTGTTGTACATGTGAATGTATTTTATACGGATTTTTTTCCAAGCCGTGGAAAAAGTCAAGTCAACTAACTCTTCGTGAATGAAAATCTTATCAGCTGAAAAAAGTGTAGAGAAAAGAGGAGCAGACATGTTAAGCTGCCTTTAGCTGTTTTGCTGAAATCGCTTGGTGAAGAGAGGAGAAACGAGTGTTTCTTCTTGCATGAAGAAAAAGGCAACTTTTTCCCTATGTGCCAAAAGTCGTGTTCACTCGCATATAAAAAAGTAAAGCTCATATCGGCAGAGTATGCATGAGTGTGTACATGCATACATACTCCTTTTGTACATAGATTTTTTTGTAAAGTCGCATCAGTCGGCTTTTTAGGGAGAAATCTGTGTCGTCGACTTCCTTTTTTCCTCTCTCTCTGAATCGTGAAAGAAAAGAAGTTTTTAAAGTTGAGAGAAGAGGGCCACTAGTAACAGTTGTCGGCTTAAAAAACTTTTTTTTTCTCGCTCTCTTCTTCTCTGGAGGAGACCAATATAGCCTTAAAGTCAGCAATCTGAGCATCTCACAAGTAGCCCCAGCTAATGTACATTCGACTCGTATAGCCCATTAAAAAGAAGAAGAATGAAAAAAAGAATGTCGAGTTTTTTATGTAGGTCTCCAGTTATTCACACATTCTTTTGTCAGATAAACTTTCTCTCTCCTATCCTTTTCTCCTTTTTAGTATTTTCAACACATACCAAGTCATCCTATAGGATACGCTCTGCTGAGAAAAATTGATTAATTTTAAATATGAAAAAAGTATGTCGGCAATTGTCTAGAAAAGTATGAAAAAATTTAAGTTTACTTGAGAAAATATGTAAACTACGGAAAGTCATCGGGAAAATCAAGAAGGACACAAATTTTAAACTTACGATTAGCGTAAACGCACAGACAGAGGAAAGTTGAGAAAGTGGCACAATATTTCTATCCCCTTACACTTTGCATTCGGGATCAACGCATATTTTCAAATCAAGACAGGAATGCAGAAGAAAGTTTTTTTTGGAGGGGAGAGAGTGAGTGAAGGATTCATATGGGGGATATGTGAATGAATGAGTACTTAGCAGTAATGGATTTTCTTATGCAGCATCACGTTCCTCTTTTACCTTTCCCCAGTGTCTTCCCCTAAATACGTCTTTAAAGACACACTCGAAGAAAATACGTGAAAGAGAAGAAGACGAAGAATAAGAAGACGAAGAAAAAAGTGCTCTACTTGCTTGTTTTTCTGCTTTTCCCCATTCCCTCCACTGCTTCACTTTGTACACTTCTTTTTGGTAGTTATCCCATTTTTTCTCCCATCTTTTACTCAGCATTCTTTCCTTCTTCTCCTCTTCTGGAATGGCAAGGGAATGATGAGAGAAAGAATGTGAGTGAGAAAGCTCACTAGGCTCATCTGCTCAACAATTGGATTCTGGAGAAGAAGAAAAGGAAAAGAATGAGTATATACACGCGAAATGTTTTCTTCCGGAAAGAATAAGGTGAAATTTAGTATTAGTCAGAGTCAGTTGGGATCAAGGAATGCCGATGCATGAAGCTTTAAGTAAGTCGTTGCGAGTCTTTATTGGAAAAAATGAGACAATGAAGAGAAAGCGGAGAGAAAAGCCAATAGCAAATAAGAACACAGATGGGAAACATATTGTGAAAGTAATGTTGCTCTTCCAACTGATCATTTTCCCTTTGATTTGATTGCAGCTCCAGCTCAATTTGCGGATCGGGATCAACAAATCTCGGTGCGATCGGGGGAGAAGGCCATACTTCAGTGCAGGGCCAAAGGGGACCTCCCCATCGAGATACAATGGTCGAATAAACATACCAAAATTGGCTCCCATTCCAATCACAGGTTTGCCACACACACACTGCTTTTGTCACACTTTCATTTTTTATCCCAGAAAAAAAATGTGCAGAGGAAAAAAGAAAATCGTGTTACTTTCACTTGACCAAATGCCCCATAATCTGATGTCGGGTTGCAAACATGGAAAACCTGATAAATGTTGGGTTTCACCGAACTACTTTCGTCAACACATGAAATATAGATATCCTTTCGTAGTAAAATATAAGTAGTTTTTAACAAGTATTTTGTCGTCAGATTTTTCATTCAATAATTCAAGAAAAAACTTTTTTATTCCCTCAAGTTTTTATGAAAAATTTCAAACAATTTCCAGCTTCTCTTAAACTTTCGATAGTAATATCTTATTTATGCCCTCTCTATCTTTTCATAAAAGTTAAGAAGCTTAACATAAGCGCATCTATGCTTTTTAATAATACTTTTATGTAAAGAAGTGGTAATTTTGTGACAATATTTTTGGAAACTCCACACGTGCTCCCATCGTCAAAATATTTTTCTCCTCTCAATATTTTTAATCTTCAATCCGATAACCACAACAAAAAGGAAATCCCAAAAGAATTAGATATCAAGTTTCTTTGTTCAAGCCAATAAACCTGAAGAGGAAAACTTGGACGAGGTGAAATTAAAGAAGTTCGACAGTTTTAAAAGGAGTTTCCTTTTTCATGGAGAAAAGTGCCTATTTTATAATTCTATTGAATTAGGTGATTAAAGCCCTTACAAAAGTTTTTCATTCTCTCCCCTCCTCCGGTAGAAAAAATGGGCAACTTGTTGGATAAGTTTAAAAAACACTACTCTTAAATGAGATCGACTGAAAGTAAAAATGGGAAAAATATTTTATATAGAAAACGCAGTTGAGTGCAATCTTGGTTAGTTAAAGGTTATATACCATTCCATTTCTAACTTTAAGCGTCTGTATTTTGTAGGTACACCGTTCGACAGCAGACGTTGGATGACGGCGTGATGTCAGAGCTTCTGGTGGCTGATGTGGACCGGAGTGACAGCGGTTCTTACAACTGCTATGCCACTAATTCCTTTGGCACGGATCAGACGTCGGTTGTGCTCAGCGTACAAGGTAAGTCCATTAGTGGCCCTGTCACATTCTCACCCTCACAACCAACACCAACACCAATTTAATGCTGGAGAAAAGCTTTTCCAGACGACATTCTATCAAAGGCCTAGTTTTGGCTAACAATATTTTTTACAGCAAAAATTGTTTTTTTAAACAGAGCCTCCAGAACAACCTGTGAATCTTCGACTGCTCGAGACACAAAGTCGTTCCGTCCAAATCTCTTGGTTGGAGAGCTTCAATGGAAATAGTCCTCTTATCAACTTTATCATTCAGTACAAATTTCCGTCAGGTCAGTATAAAAAATACCTCTCTCTCTCCTTCTTCCTCTTCTCATGTTTTTTTGCGTGATTCTCAACCATTTAGCCAAACTGACTTTTATCTCGTTTGATATCTCTCTGCTGGAAAAGGGAATGTGGAGACACGACGCGACACGCAGTTTTCCATGTATAATTAACCCTTTTTTCCTCTCTCTCTCACTCTCATCGTCGCAGTTGAACTGACTCTGAGAGAGGGAAGAGGAAAGTGCTTCCAGAAAATAAAAACTTTCCTCTCTCTCCTTCTGCTGATGGGGAAAACATGGTCGTAAAGGCATTTCTATTATTAGGCTGTCATGCTAATGATGTCATTTTGGAGAGACGCTCCCTTACGACTCTCTTGTTGCTGTTACAACTTTTTTTATACATATTTTACATATGGTTCAGTTAATGAAGGCATAAAAACATGGAAAATGGACGAGGGACTCCCTCCGCGCTCTTTCTCTTTGACGTAATGACACCTGTAATTAATTAAAAGAACATTTCAAACTCATAATTATAGGAGGAAAAGTGAAGATGATAGTTGAGAAGCACTTTCTCCCCAAAGCATCCTTATGAGAGAAAAAAACTTTTAATGACTACGGGGAAAGGGGAAGAAAATATATATAATGCTATTAACTTCCTTTCTCTCTCTCGCTCTCACGCATCAATAAACGAGATCACTTTAGCATAAAGTTTAACTAAAGTTTATAGTTTTCAGAATGAACTTTTCTGATTTGGAGGAATATAAATGTATTGCAGACACCTGGACGGAAGCGGAAGTGGAGGAGTTGGCTGTTCCAGCGACTCAAACAACAGCAGTGGTAGATGGTCTCTCCCCCTCCACCACTTATCATGTGCGAGTTCTCGCACAGAACGGGATGGGCTTCTCCCCTCCGAGCGAAGTAATTCAAGTGACAACTTCAGAGGAGGCTCCGGAGGGTCCCCCTCAAGACATTGACATTGAGCCAATCTCATCAACGAAACTGCGAGTGCGATGGGGCCCACCTGAGCGGCACCTTTGGCACGGCAATGTGCTTGGCTACTACCTCGGCTTTAGGGAGCTTAGCCTCGCGCTTGCAGCTGACTCTGGAATTTACGCAGAGAGCAAAGCCACTGCCCATTTTGGCTCACATATTCCTTCCTTTGGAGACATGCATGGCTACCATTTTAAAACTGTTGAGGTAACCAAAAAATATATATATTTTTAGAGCTCCGTAACCTATTTCAGTTTTTTCCTCCTCGCTTTCTTTTCCACTCTTCCTCCGTCCTCCGATTTTTTTCAGCATGAGAATCTCAGCGAGGAGGAGGAGGAGGAGTGGAGGAAAAATTTTCCTCATAAATCTTTCGGAAAAAATTGCTCTCTCGCATATCTCTTTTGTGTGCAATCAATCCTTCAACTCGCGTTTTTATATTCCCTCGTCTGATTTCCATTCTTATTTACGGGCGCAGTGAAGCTGCAAATTAAAACTCTCCTTTTTCTCTTTCTCTCTCTTCGAAACTCGTATCGTGGTCTCAGGTGGGAATCGATTTCGGAGGCGAGGCACTCATCGACAACTTGAGGAAATTTGCTAGATATGCTGTCATCGTGCAAGCGTTCAATGCGAAGGGGACTGGCCCGCCGTCTTACCCCGTCATTGGAACAACTCTTCAAGATGGTAACATTTTTCTCTATTTTTCTTCGCCCAAAAAACTCACAGACAAGGTGTGTATATATATTCATCTTGTTTACAGTGAATGCATCATGCTCTCTCCATTGTCTTGTGTTGATATTTCTTGGAAGTACCTTTGGGAAATTTGAACAACAAGACATTGTCTTTTCCTTCTCCCATTCCCATTTCCACTCAAGTGCAACATGCCCCATACATTATTCATTCGGGTGAAAGGCTATTAAAAACAGGCCTATATATGCCTTTGTTTGTACGTTGTAGGTATACATACACTTTCTTCAAGTGTTACTAATTCCATGCTCTTCCTCGCAGCTGTGTCGCTATTTTTAGCCCTTTCAATAAAACAAGCTTAAAAGTAACACTTTTCCTAAACTTTTCATACAAACTCCCTCATCAGGGATATCTCTGTACATTTTCATGATGACTCTAGTCATTGCCGTCGTCGTCGTCATCAGTGTAACAGTTATTTGTTGTCCCAAACCGACTCCCAAGGAAATGGAAGAACATTTTTTGAAATATGCCGACTTCCAATGCAATTGCACCATTCACACAGCAATAAAATGGGAGGAAAAGTAGTAATCCGAGGAGAGAGAGATAGAAACACACGTGTGCCCTGTAAATGGACAGTTAAAATTTTAATGGGTGCTTACAACTTGAGGACAGATAGACAGTTTGTTTTCATTGGTGGAAAATGTCCCTTATCCCAATCTGGAAATAATTAAATGTGAATAATTGATGAAAATATATTGCATCAGACTTGAGAGTTTGTTCGCAAGAGAACAACACACGTAGGCGTAGGCGGTTATGTGAGATGTGAGTTGAGCACTGTTGAGCTTTTCGGAAAGTTGATAAGACCACAATAAAAGGGATTATACGATTGTTCGCATTGAATGAAAATGGAATTGAATTTCGTATCTGTTGTCTAAGCCTGGTGAAAGGGTTAAAGAGTTTGTTTTATTTTGCGGTTTATTTTGATGCCTTGTTCGATCCTTTCGATAAGGACGAGAGTTCAAATCCTCAACTTTTTTTATCTACTTTTTCCTCCATAGCCACGAAACCGAATCCATATCCATCAGAGTCTAGAGTCACTCTTCATCGTATCATCATGCGTGTTGTGAATGTACACAAAGAGAGAGAGAGAGAGAGAGGCATAAAATATTGGAGAAAGATGATCACGAGAGGATGCCGCTTCACTTAATAATCGACTGAGCAAGAGAGAAGCAAGGAAGAGAGAGAGGAGAAGAGAATCTCTCTGAAAAAAGTGGCACAGACGGATGGCCTATATAGAAGATCGTGGCGCACACACTATAATCCACTATAATCATCCGTAATTCCACTCCTTTCCCCATTGTTTCGCCAGTGTTTATTGTACATCTTTCATGAAAATTGTAAAGAAAGGAGAAAGCTGCTTCTCTCTCCCTCTCTCTCTCTTCCTTGAGCACAAAAACGAGGGAACAATTCATTCTCGACGTGTATTGTATATGTGCCGAGCTGGCGGTGCTTCATTTCATGCAATAGGATATAACGTTTATGACATTATTGTTATGGAGGGCATATGTTTTGTGGTAGGTACTCTCGAGGAATGTAATAATCTCCCTCAGCCTTCTCTCTCACACACTCTCTCTCTCTCACTCCATTCTCATTGTTTGTGTTTGGTGCTTCTAGTACCATCTTTATCACCGGAAAATGTGGGTTGTAAGGCGATCTCATCTCAAAGCTTGCAAATCACTTGGGACAACCCACCATTGGAAGGGAGGAATGGGGTCATTCAAGGATACAAAGTGATCTACTCTCCAAGTGAAGAGACGGCTTTCCCTTCGCCTTTGTTGCTAAGTCAAATCCCTCCATCATCGTCGTCTTCCTCCTCCTCATCTTCGCAGTCGTCGTCCGCATCTGCCTTCTTATCTGCGACGTCCTTATCGACCAGCTCGACAGCGGCAACGTCGTCCTCCTCCTCCTCCTCGAGTAGCTCAGCACAACAACAACACCACCACACTTCTGGAGGATCATCATCATCCGAGTTTGGAGGAGCGTTATCTCCCCCAACAAATGCAGCCGCTGACTTTAATGTCGAAACGAAATTAACGACGGAGCGGGAACTGGGTGTGCATGGGCTGAGGAGATGGACAAATTACACGATTTCCGTCCTCGCCTTCACGGCAGCTGGTGATGGAAAGCTGTCTGAGCCTCTGATTTGTCACACCGATGAGGATGGTAAGTGCTCTCTCTTTTGCTTCCAAAACTATATCTTTTGCACACGATAAATGCATTTTTCTTCTTCAAAATAAAAGCCCCGTCACAAAATGCCTTGATATGAGCACCAGCGAGAGAGCTTTTTTAGTGGCAGTTGTGGTCCCATTCATTGCGCTCTAAATGGAATGAAAATTTTTTGTTTATGGCCACACGAGGAAATAAGTGGGGAAACTTTTCCAATCTCGATGCAATATAGACCATCATCTAATTTCCAACATGGGAATACACATTTCAAAGTGGACACACACACACACAAAAAGTACACATTCTCGCGTAGATGGATTAATCCTTCGTGGGCGTAATGGAAAAATTTTCTGCTCCAAATAACTCTTCTCTCTCCGCTCAAAATGCATGTTGAGCCACATGGATGTATAGAGCCTATATGCTCCTGCCTCTCTGGTTTGGTTTTACACGCGTGACGGAATCCTTATTGACTGTGGATTTTATTAGACGCGGAAAAAACATGGACAAATGGAGAGCAGGATTTAATTGCGTAGGATCCATTTCACTACGCACTTTACACGGAATAATCTTTTTCTCCAGCGAGGATTCTGGGTTGATGAGGACGACGGATGATTAGCTCTTCAAATTCGTATCAACTTACAATTTACAATATGACGGCTGTATACGAAATGCAAAGGGTGAACATGTAAAAATCAATAGTCAGAAACACGTTCCTCACATCAACATCGTCCGCGAGTCCAAGTGTTTTTAAAGTAAATTCCGAGCACATATTCGTGAGCAGAGGATTTTCTCTCCAGTCATTTCGTAGATATGCAGCGAATGCCATGTCAGCGAACTTACATGAACATTACGTACGTAAGTCTCCCGTTTTTTGTATGCATGACTAAACGCAGCACAACGCCGGCGTTCATGTTCATTGCTCACGTTTTCGGTGCGAAGAAGATACTCAAAAAAAGAAGGGACTTTTTCTTTCTATTGCGAGCTCCTGTTGTGGGATCGGGATCACTTTGCGGATCCTCTGGAATATATAAGCATATATGATGCTGGTGGTGGGTTCTCCTTCATTTTTTTGCGTAGAAAGCTTTTTTCGTTCAAGCTCTCAACTCACATCATCCTCATGATGCTCATCAAGTGTATCACAATGCTGGATTGTCCTTCATTTCCTCTTTCTCTACAAAATACTTTGCAAACCCCTTTTTTGCAACTACGCGCGCATTCTTTTCTTATAGACGAGTCGACGACTGAACGGTTATTGGAGAGAATATATGCATGTATTATAGACAGGGAGGGCGCATTGTCATGCAGTCCAGTCGTGGAGAAAGGAGTTTGTTGGAATCACTGGAGCAAATCATCGTCTCGTGTGTGTGATGTTGTTAACACTTCATGTTTTACATACCTGAAAAGTAGGGCAAAATGGAGAAACTTCAGAGCGAAAAAAATTGTCCCGAAATGGCGTTATTACTGCCGACGTGTGCGGCCTGAAGGTATTCTTCCGCTGAGAGAATGAATGAAGGGACGCAGGAGTGAATCTGATTTTGTGTTCTTTATGCATGGCATGAGTTTAGCAATGCCACGCGCACAATATGCTCACGAATGTCAACACATATTGCCTCAGAACATGGGAAAATATATTCGAAGCAGTCCAAAATTGAAATGGGAGTCGGCCTATTATTAAGTGCTGAATTTGATGAAGTTAATAATTTCCTTTCTTGAACATTTTTATTTACTTTCAGTTCCAAGTCCGCCGTCTTCCATCAAAGCACTGGTGAGTTCCAGACGGTCCATCCTCATTTCTTGGTTGGCGCCCGAGTTGCCAAACGGACATATTGAGAAATACACGTTGTATTCAAGGATGATGGAGGCTGCGAAAGTTGTGAGATTTTAATAATTTTAACATTTCAAAAAACGATTTAAGTTTAGCGATATGGTCTGTTGAGTTAAGTTGCTCTTGATACAATGCGAGATTGTTTTTAATGTATTTGAATTAGGAAAAGAAAGTGCTCCAGTCACACGAGAGAACTCACGAGTTCACAACTCTGAAGGAAGGGCAAGCGTACGAATTTTGGGTGACAGCGTCCACAAAAATCGGGGAAGGAACACCAACGTCACGAGTGCAAGCCTCCACAACAAACAAAGGTAGCCTTAACTTAATGCAAAGTCATTTTCTCTCCACACCAGACTCACTTTAGCACAGCTCCTGGCAAAAAATATATATCTCTCTCATCCAGTTGTAAAATATGTGCTCACACTTGGCACGGGGAAAAAGGACACATTCTCCTCGAAACTTCCTTTGCCTCCTCGTTTTTTGGCAATCCTTCCAAGATCACAATTTGCTGGCGGAAGAAAGTGAGAGAGGCGAGTTCGATGAGAGCTGAGCGGTGTGGCGGCGATGTGTACGCGGCTTTCGCTTTTTTCTTCCTTTGTCATTTCCCTTTCAACGAAAATAACTCCCCTTTCCCCAGTGTTGACAATAAGGAAGAGGGAAAGCAAGAAGCGTATAAGTTTTTTTCGGGCATGTGTGTGTACCCATCACCAAGTCATGTTTTCCCTGCAAACAAACTTTTCACCCAAAAAAAGTCGTAACTACTTTATTACTTGCACATAATAATATTATGAGGATATGACTAAAGCCATCTTCACACACGTGTGTGTACTTTGCTCTCCCCTTTGCGGTAACCTTATGGAAAGAAGAAGGTGGGAAAGAGAGAGAAAGTTGATGTTGTTTTCATTCTACAGAGTAACCTAAACCTATCTTCTCTCCTCTTTTCCTCTTGTGATGCACATTTTTTCCCCACTTGCATACAACACTTGAGGCTTCTTGCGGTTTTCCTTTTCAGTTTCAGCGAGGAGAAAGTTGTGAAAGTTGGAAAAGTGGAAATTAGACTGTTCCCTCATTTTTATCGCTATTTTTCCTATGTGCATTAGGCATCTTGCCACAAAATGATATAAATCCTATGAAAAGTTATACAACATTGTTTTTATGAAGGGGTTGAAAAACTTTCATAAACTCAAAGAAAATAAATGCCTATATATACCACACCACACACACACGGTTTATTTGTGTACTAAGGCCTAAGTTTTTGTTTTTCACTCTTCTCGAGGTAAAGTCAAGGAAGTAAAAGGAGAAAAGAGCCAAATCCTATTACTTCATTATTTACGTTTATTGCCCCGTACCAAAGAGTTTTTCACGCGAGGCGAGACTCTGTCTCACTGTCCTTTCCCCTTATATCAAATATATTAAGCTCATAAAAAAGTGCATACTTTTCATATACTTTTGTCGACTTTCACTTCTCTCTCTCTCTCTCGCTACTTTTAAAAGGACATTCTTTCTTGCAAGCAAATACATACACACATACCACGTGCCCCACAACAAAAATGTTTACGATGGGAAAATAAGGGAGAAAAATGCAGGTATAAAAGGCTTTCAAATTGCTTCCCTTTAAATGAATGATTATGAAATTCGTAAAAAGAAAATTTATTTCTTTTTTGGAGGTGAGCCTATAAAAGGGGGGAGAAAGTAACATAGTTTCGAGAAAACAATAACTCATGCTTGATTTACATAGTAATCTCTGTGCACGTCAAACGAATGATATTGCATACCTGTTCCCTGTATGAGAGATCTGCTTAGATTGAAGCGACAAAATAACAACTTCATTTTCCTTTTAAGTCCCTTGTTTCCACCTCCGCCAGCAATTATTGTTGTGGCTCAAATACCATTAACAATTTTACGAGGGAAGAGGATGAAAACACTTTCCCTCGTCGTGTCCTCTTTCCTCATTTCATTTTCTTGATCTTTATTTCCTATCTTTCCCGTTTTCCGGGGGAAATCATAATGAATAGAGTAGAGGCAGAATGGGTTTGAGAAAAGAGAGGAGAGAGTAGTGGCATTGAATGATGATGAGATGGCAACTTTCTCTACTTCTTCTTCGTCTCTAAACATTTTGTGTATTTGCTTTAGTATTCTCTGGGGAGAAAGTCATCTCGGGAGAGGAGGAATAGAGGAAAGAGACACTTTTACATGGTCAATTCTGCACGAGACGCAACTAAAATTTGTGTTTACAACACCCGCTAATGATAATTAGACACTTTGAGTCGAGCCAAACTGTCTATTTAGGGAGATTTTCGGGATATAAAATGACAAAAGAAAGCATGTGAAAGTGGCACGTCTTCCCTTCATGACCTGAGTAAATTGCAGAGTTTTTCTGCAAGTGTCTGGAGAAAGATAAAAAACGAGTAAATTACAATGAGCAGAATTTCTTTTATTTTGTTGGTGGGAAATTACTGGGCTTACACAAGCTACAACCGGTACAAACTTATCGATTTTCGCTTTTGGGTGAAATGAATTTGTTTTCTATTTCCTCTCTCTTGGAGGAAATATTTTCATTGTTATTGATGCTAATCGGGAATTCTTGCTCAGTTCCGACAATAAATATTGTGTGAAAAACAATTTGTGTGCTCCAAAGGATATAGGGATCGTCGGATCAGACTCGGGAAAATTATACGCAAAAAAGAGAATTGTTTTTGCAGATGTTTCGTTGGAAGAAGGAAGAAGGAGAAGATCACGTCACGTCTTTTGTGTACGAAATTTTCAGCGAGCACATCAACATAATCTCACATGTGTGCTCTTCCTATATCTTCTACACACTTCTCATCTCCCTCAATTATAACACGTTTTTGGAGAACTAGCTCGGGAATAATTTATTGTGTTTTATGCTTTTGTGTGTGTGTGCACAGTTGGAGCGAAAATAGCCTCGTTTAGCCAGTCGATTGATGTGGCGTGGAAACGTGATGTGGCTCTCCTCTGCGATGCGGTCGGTGTCCCGGAGCCCAGTCTTCAATGGCAATTTAATGGGAATTATATTGAAATGGGCTCGAGGAGAAATGTAAGTCGCGGGCTGACGCCTAGCCTTCAACCAAAATTTTCTAACTTGTGCTTCCATATCAAATAGGCAATATATTAGGTATGTGTATGTGTGTGTGCTTTTGCTCCTCATTTCCTTTCGGAAATGGTTGTAAAATAAAGTTAAAAAGTCTATCTCAAAATGAAATGCTATACACAATCGTCCATTAGCTTACACACTAATTCATCCATTTGCTTCAAGTTTTTTTCTGACGAAAAGAATATATATATTTTTGCACTAACATTCCGATCGTAAAGAAGGGCTAGACGTGACAGTTGTAAAAAGAGATGAGTTCGCACTTGGGGTGGATGTGGTGTGTGGTGAAAGGAATATGTTCGGTTTAAAAATAGAGATGTGTGTTTGTGTGTGCTTTCGTCATCGTCATCCAGTTTTTGTTGAAGCTTTTCATTCGCATTTCATTCTGTAAATGGAAAATGGATGAGTGTGGAAATCGTCAATAATGATACAGTCGGAAAAAGATGTCTTTTCAAAAAAAGTTACGTGAAGCGTAGAGTATTTTGTAGCATGTGAATAAGACTGATTAGCACTTGGGGAAAAAACTGGAGAAAGCTTCAACAATTCTACCCACACATTTTTTGAGCATTTTTGCCCACTAAAAGGAACGTGGAGAAAAGAATGGAGTTGAAATGAATCAAGCTAAAAGGTGATGTGATGAATGTTGGCATGTTGGTCGTGATGAAGAGAGCGAAGTAGCTGATGACACGATGATGACGATGAAGGGAAGAACACATCAAGAACAGGAAATTGGCCGAGACATGGAGAGAGAGAGGAGGAAAGTGGAGAAAAGGGGGCCATTTCATTTTTGGCTATAAAATTTGTCGGGAGAAAAAGAAGCTGAAGGATGATGAGGGACGTGATGTAATGTAGGAGAAAAGGAGAAAGTCATAATTTCCTTTTTGAAATATTGCATGTGTAGACCCGCTCTCTCTAATATATTTATTCTGGACAGTGTGCATTTTGGGACGACCTTCTTCTTCTCCTTCTCCCTCTCTCCAAGCTCCGCGTGAGACTTGACAAATAATGATGTAGCGTAATGGAAAGCAAGACGTTGATGGCTTACTTAACTCGTCTCGAAAGGAATCGACAAAAGTGGAGAGACGATATTCTTAAGCATACTTGTGTGGCGGCTTGTGTGTGCATTGTATATAGCGTATATGTGTAGTCATCTTGTCATCCAGTTTCTAGAGAAAGGAAAAGTGAGACAGAGAATAAGCTGCATAGTTTCTTTGCTGAGGGAATAGATTTTCCTGGTTAACTAGTGCCCCAGATTTTCGCAGAGTGTATTTCCCTTTTGTTGAATTGAAGCAGAAGGATATATATATATAAATATATAAATATATATACAAAAGGTGTACATGTTTTTGTGGTGAACTTGGGAAGGTTGTCACTTTTAGCTCCCAAGGAATACGGTTTGCATTATATTCGCTTGATTTTCTCCTTTGGCAGGTTGATGAGGGAGGGAAGCTGACAATTCTGGAGGTGACACCGGAGGACAAGTAAGCTACAAGAAGGCCGTCTCCATATATTTTATACAATGTTTGCTGAGAGAGTGCGTATGCACATATATAAGTTTCCATTGGCTTTTTGTGCTCTTTCCAGCGGAAATTACACTTGTTTCGCGGAGAATACTCATGGGACAGACTCGGTCTCATATCATGTCAGAGTTCAGACACCGCCACAACCTCCAATTCTTCAAATTGCGGAAGCTTCCTTTGAAGCTCTCAGACTGAGTTGGGTTCCCATGTCGGATGGAGGCAGTTCTATCAAAGGTACATAATATTACTCTCACTTTTTTTTTCTCTCTCTCTCTCTCTCTCTCTCCCTCTCGCCATCTTTATATTATTTATTTCGTAAGTTTTAGCAAATGGAATACATTCTCCGTCCTTGAATTGCAATACGCTCCACTTCCCCGTTCCATGTGTCTACTGTGTTTCGAAAGAGGCACACATGAATTGATGCAAATATGAGTAGCGAAACCGTAAATGTAATTTACTCAAACTTACTTACATCAGAGATGAAACAAGAAGGGAGAAATACACATATCTACTACCTTTTTTCTTGCTCTACTTTTTTCTTTTTCCCTTTTTGCCAACTTGACTGAAGGAGAAAAGTGGAGGATAGAAAAATAAAGAGGCATCCATAGCTTTTGCTGTAGTTGGTGATGGAGGAAGAAGAGAAAACCCAATAAAAATGCCAATAAAAGTTTACCAGCTTCCTTTTCACTTGACTTGGTTGTGGATGTGTGGGCTAGTCACTGCTCCACACTATCTTCTTCCCTTTTTTGTTTGTTCTTGGTCTTCTTCGGAGAAAAAAGGAAAAACAGAAAGACTCCCTAAAAATAAAAAAGAAGCTGAAACAAGTTAAGAAAGGGAAAATTGTGCACAGTTATTTCCCTACTTTTTAATCTTACATATCCTCCACATGTACATATGTTCCACTTTTTTCCCCACTGAAACAAAAATTTCCGAGGAAAAAGGAAACTAAAAAGTTGTTTTTAGTTAGTAGGAAAATGAGAGAGCACACTTTCCACTTGGAGATAACAATCTGGTAGCGTGTGTGGGATACCCAGAGGAATGAAGGTGGATATACAAAAATATTTCTTCCTTTTGCAAATATATCGTTTCCTTAGTCAAGCTATGAGCATAGATCCGGTCGACAAAATAAGAAAAGAAAATGTATCGTAGAAAAGAGTGTGTAAAATATGAGAGAGAAAATGTTCGTGGTGCAGGAGGAGGATGATAGGATGTATTGGCATGTTCCATGTTCCATGTTCCTCTCTATTTTTCTTTTCATGCTTCGGTGATAGAGTATTCTCGCTCGAGGTGAGAGAGAGGCAGTGGTAAAATGTGAAATTGGATTATGGATCTGTTTGATCGTAAACTTGGAGAAAGTTGTGCTAAAGATGTGAATATGTATACGACGTGCATGTGTACTCCCACTCACAAGTCTATACATTTTTATGTACCTTTTCTTGGCTTGTGTATTTTTTACTTGTAATTTTATTTCGAATCTAATAAGCAATCAAATGCAGCCAGCCATATAATAAACACATATTCCCAGAGTTTATCGTCGCTGCAGGATTTAAACGTGGGGAGTGCATTAGACGAAGGACCACCGAAACAACCAGACGCTCTCTTATTAAATCAACGATATTCTACGCATTTTTAGTATAAGATTGCAACTTTCTTGGAAGGGGAATCCATCAGAATTATAATCAGTGTGGGAGCATGCTCTACTCTCTATTTTCACCTTATTTCCATTAGAGAGGATACTTAAGTGCGTCTTTAACATTGGCTATATTTTCATAAAAAACACAATCACTGTGTGCTTTCCATCTTCATCACAAACTTCTCCTTCGAAAAAATATAAGAAGACTTTGAGGTGCCATAGTAGGTAGCCATAAGTTGTCCAGGTTGATTGAATTTTCTTGTTCTCCACCACGTTTTTATGTACGACGGAGGAAATCATTAAACCGTGCAATTTTAACAGAATGACTCATATCATCGGTTTTTGTCCTCCCTTTTGCTCCTACGAATAAAATATATTTCTACTTATATCAAATGGTTTCGCTAGTCATAAAAAATTCTTTTTACCTTCGAAACATATATTTTTGTTCGTTCATTGAAGAAAAACAGTTGAATGAAGGAAAAAAAATGCCGACAAGATATGGTTTTAATATCTTGTGCTTGTGTCTTTTGAGTACTCTGGCTTTTCTAACCCTTTTTTCTTCTCCAGGTTACCTCATAAACTACAAGAGAGCGGGAGGAGACTGGGACGAGTTGGAAGTTGGACCTCGGGCCACAGGCCACGTGCTTCAGGCTCTTGTGTGTGGCTCAACTTATCAAGTTTTCATCACTGCTTTCAACAAGATCGGCAGTGGGCTCCCCTCAGACATTCTCACTCGGAGTACCAAAGGAAGTGGTCAGTCTCTACTCTTTTCATTCCCTACGAAAATAAAGAGTTAGAGCTGCTTTTTAAAGAAATATGACCACTTTGTGGAGAACGTGCACACGAACAATTTTAATCTTTGAGAGGAGAAATATTCTTCTACGACCTTTCACTCTTCAGAGTAGCCGCGTACGTACTTACACTTACACATCTATGCTTTATTGCAAAAGGGGACTTGGGGGAGAAAAAAGTTACTCCTTTGCTCGAGTGCGTTGCCTTTGCCTATATGCCTTCCTTTTTCATTTCTTGACTTGTTTGCTTCCTTCCAATCCAAAAAGGCTTGGTATGGATGTGAAAGCTGAAAAAGAGCAGTTTTATTGACTTTTGAACTGGCGAGATACAAACAAGCTCAACAATTGCTCGGACTAGCGAGTCCTAAACTCTCTCCATATAACACTTTCCCAATATTATTATGCTCAGTTTCCATCTCCCAACAAAATCCTTCAGCTTCAGCTCGCGTTCACATCTGTGATAATTGTGGAGGCGGCGAGAAAACTATCTGAACACGATCCCCATGATATTGGCTTGCCTCTAAACTCGAGAGAACTAAGGCTCATATTTGTCTTCAATCGTAAATGCATTTTTTTGTCGAGGATATATATTTTGCGAAACTCAAGCCAGACGCATACAAAATTACAAAGAGAGCATGAATGGTGAGCGAGTTACTCTTGAAATATGAATGGCTTCGGTGTGTGTGTGTGTGGAGAAAGCTGCCAGCCACCCAAGTGTTTAAAATTTGATGAGACGACAAACTGAAAGGATGAGGAAAAACGCCTCTTTACACGCATCTCATCTTCGCACACAAAAACACACATTGCTTGCATCACAAAATATTTTCGTGGGATACGGGTTAGTAAAATGTGAGCTCTCTGCAACCTGCTATTTTTTCTCTGAAGAAACTCGTAGTTTTTTTTATACGCGATTCTGCCCCTCTGTCCGCTTTCCCTTTTCTCCTCAAAGATACACACTTGAAGGAGGAGGCTGTGAGGACGTGAAAGTGTTTGGAGAAGAGTGGAGCATACGAGAATGCGGTCTTAAGTCCTCGTGCTACTTTTTCCTTACGACGAAAAGTGTATCTTCTCGAGAAACATTTTACTTTCACTTGACTATCTCCTCAAGGACCATTTCTGCGGGTAAACAAACTTTTCAAGATGGCTTTCTTCCTCTGGAGAGAACTGTCTTAGGATTGTGCTGTCTTTATATCTGTCGGCATTTCACAGCTACGCATATGCTCTCTCTCTCCAAAATGCATATATGACGCACTTCCGCATTCACAAGAACAATATGTTGGTTGGAAGGAACACGTTTTCCAAATGTAATTTTCCCCTCAATTTTAAACAACATGCTCATATCGCGCTCTCGCCCATGCCCTAATTTCAGTTGAAAATGGGAAAAGAGGATAATTGCGTTTTTCGTAGAATGTTCTCTCCTTATTACTTAGGTACATATCTTCTACATTGCTTTTTTGTCTGATTACAGCTCCAGTCGCACCGAAAAAGCAGGAGATACTTCACGGCAACCACTCAGCGATCAGTTTACGGCTGGACCAGTGGCAGGACAATGGATGTCCCATCATTAGATTCATGGTCGAGTACAAAATCCCTTCGGAGAAGAATTGGCATCGTGTCCCCATCGAAGTGAAGGTATGTGTGCTTGTGAACCAAAAAACGTGTGAAATGGAATGGACACGAACAATAGATTTCCTATTTGCTAAAAACATTCTTTTTTTACTCCTTCTTCGCAGGTCGGTCCGAAAACGTACACATTGACTAGCCTCCAACCTGGAACTAGATACGATATTCGAGTGGCAGCGGAAAACCATGCTGGAAATACCCTGGCCAAATATGATTTTCTCACTTTAGCTCTCAAAGAAGGTATCTAGTGTGTCCTCAGTCCGTTTGCTCGTCTGTATATTACTAGCTTAGTACTTTCTTTCTCTCCTGTGTAGAGTGGCTAAAACGCCACTCTCCTTCTTCCACAACGTTCGCCCAACCACCGAGACCAGCTCGTGGTTGAGGAA